>JAURVB010004581.1:0-97135 GCA_033002965.1 Piper betle
GCCGAAATGGTGGCAGTGCTTTGGGTGTAAAACTCTGAAAATGCAAGAAATCTCTGAAAATCAAATAGAAAATGCTAGGTTTGAGTGGACGACTCCGATTTTTCCACATGGCGTGGTCCGAGTGTTCGACAACTCAGTTGACCTAGTCGGGCCCAATTGTGGGTATGTAGTAATATATATATATATATATACATATGGACAAAAATCTTAGATCGAGACCGGCTAAAAGTTGAAACTGACTCGAGTTTAAAAGTGACTGTATAGGCAAAAATCAGGGCAAGAAGGGTGAATGGGGCTCTAACCGTGAACTCAAACAAGCTAGCCCACACGGGCACAAATAGGTGATCAAAAATCCCTAAGTTGCATGTAAATGAAGTACCATGAAAATCTCAAACGGATACTAAATGCTGCAAACGGCCTAGATCTAGGCCTTAAACCTTGGCTAACTCAAAAAAAAATCATATGTATACCTCGTGTATATATTGATAACTCATGCTCTACTATATCATAACTGAAACTACATATGTATGTCGGGCATAATCAACCTCCATAACATGCTCATATGGCCATCTAGGTGTCATACTTATTTTTTAAAAATTGTTCTGGCTCGAGCTCGCTCAAATAGACATGAGACTGCCCGAACTGGACAAAACTAAAATTGTGTAAAACCTGAAGCCGAAATTTGGGTTTTTCAACCTCTCTCCTCCTTATAACAATTTGGTCCCTCGGAATTTTTGTATCAACTATGATTGAAGGACTAAACTGAACTAAGGATCGAAGGACTAAATTGAAGATGCCATCTTGCTGACAAACTAGTAGTTTCCTCAAAAGCTAGCTGCACATGGTCCAAATGTACCATCGTGAAGCTAGATCTCCAAACGCTAACAAAGCTCACTATTTTCTTACTAATCTAGCATAGACTACATGCGTTCAAATCATCTGGCAAAACATGCCACATGCTAAAATCATCTATCTACAGTGACCATACATGCTCGAATTGTTCCCACTAGACTAACCATGCATGCTTGAATCATCTCACTAGACGAACCATGCATGCTTGAGTCATCTCACTAGGCTCACTTTTGTGAGTCACTGCAAACTATGGAGATTGAAATGCAATGATCTCAAAGGAAAAACCTAAGCTCACCCCTAAGGGTCTACTGGGTAGTCGAGCAGGTACTCTAGAGTACCGCGAGGTAGCTCACTATAAACTACATCTAGGAAAACTATATCAGTGTGATGTGGCTATGACCTGGACATCTACTCATGATCTCACTGATCATCATCAATGCAACAGGTCAACTGTGTTTACCTCCTCAGGGCACTCTGCTACAAATCCTATGGCCATACTAGGGTGTCCCGTGAGTCCCGCTGGCACAAGGTGGGGCTTTAGTACTAAATAAGGGTATATGCTAATGGACTGTATGGTTCAATGTCACCAACCTTGGTCAATCTCTCAGGTATCCTGATAAGAGGAACTAGATTCTGCTCAATCCAGGTCCAAGCTAACTCTCTATCCTAAACCAATTATCTCACTCTGTTCCCATAATGGGACTAGGACAGCTGCTATGACTCTACTACATGCTATGACTCACATAACTATCTATACAACCACTAACAGTTGTTGGCGGGACTCTCTGTGATGGAATGATGGCAAGAACACCTGTACATGTATACTTGTGTCTCAAGGAGTATGAAAGCATGCTCTTACATAGAACTATGGACCCGGCATCTAGTCTTGCAGCATATGCGCTAGTCAATCAGCTTGCTCATCTCAACCATCTAAAAAGAAGATAGTAGAACTAATATATCTAGAAGGGTGGGAGTGTGAAAATACTCAGGTAGAGGCTCTGACCTTTCTGACATCTCTTGTCACAAGTCAAGTGAATGGATCTCTAATGAAAAACTTATCACACAACTCTACGACCTCTAACTCATTGAAGCGTCTCATCCTACAAAGTCTGACATTGGGAGTGCTGGAAGAGTACACTATGCTAAGAAAATCCTACTAGGTAAGGGTAATGAGGGTCTCTCATCTGAGTCATAAGGGTAATGGAAAACACTGTATAGGATATTGAGTGGCTCAAATATATTGATAGGTCCATGGACATGCCTCTCAAGATCATCATGATTGGACTCTGCCATAGGTGGCCAGCCTATGGAACAACCAATCAACGACATGTCTAAGAGATGGTTCCTAAGTGGCTCTAGTTTAATCAACTAACAATAGGCATGTGCTTCTTTTGACACCAGGCCTAGTCACACACTTCTAAACGAATGGGGTTCAAACAACCCAAAGAACCACTATCTCCCCTCAAGTTTACGGGGATTCATAGTGAGGTTTAACGCGTGTCTCATCTCGATCTTCAGTGGTGTGTGACCTACCGTCCCGTATCAATTGTAGCACCAATCTTAACCTCACACGACTACTACCATTGCGGTAGAATCTCAAGCAAAGCTATAAGTCAAGATGAGCATACAGTGGTCGTCCTCTCTAGTCCAGCATGGATCTGGTCTCGATCTGAAGCCCCTATCTGTATCTCTCCAAAACTTGGGTGAAGTTGTCTCCCTCCAGAATGGCCCACTATCGGCTAATACCTGAACTATGGAAGTCCTAAATAGTGCCACGATGGTACCTCATATACTCGAGGTAAAGGCTAAATCCTATGTCTCAAGGTAAGGACCTAATCGTGCTAGTGTCTCCCGAATGGACACTCCCTCACTAAACTCATCATCTATGCCAAGCTCACGTTGTAAAACCCTAGTTTCGGCTTAGGGTTTTACCCGAATTTAGTTTTGTCCAGTTTAGGGCAGTCTTGGGTCGATTTGAGTGAGCTCGAGCCAGAACAATTTTATAAATATGAGTGATGAGGCCTAGATGGTCATATGAGCATGTTATGGAGGTTGAGCGAGTGCCCTTGACATGTATATGTTAGTTTTAGTTTTCGATATAGTAGAGCATGAGTTACCCGTGTATACACGAGGTATACAAATGATTTTTTTATGAGTTAGCAAGGGTTTTAGGCCTAGATCTAGACCATTGTAGTGTTTAGTATCTGCTTGAGATTTTTAGGGTACCTCATTTACATGCACCGTAAGGATTTTTGATCACCAATTTGTGCCCCTATAGGCCTAGCTTGATTGAGTTTACAGCTCGAGGCCCATTTAGCCTTCTTACCTAGATTCTAGCCTATAGAGAAACTTTTAGCACTCAAGTCAGTTTCAACTTTGGATGGTCTCGATCCAAGCTTTCCATCTATATGCATATTACACATACCCAAAGGTGGGTCCCACTAGGCCAGTGAGTTGTCGAATGCTTAGATCGTGCCATGTGGCAAAATTTGAGCCATCCACTCAAACCTAGCATTCTCTATTTGATTTCCAAAGATTTCCCACATTTTCAGAACTTTACACCCCTAGCGCCGCCACCACTTCAGCTCGCCACCGGTGAGCCTCCACCTCGCCCTCGGCCACCGAACTAGCACCCCCATGATCGTGGCCGGCTATCTGTCAGTGCCCATGATCGACACTGACACTACCAGCAACGACATTTTTGCTATCGATTTTTGCTGCCGCTGTAACACCCCAATTTGACATGAAGGGATGGACCGACTCATGATATTATAATTTGGAAGCTACTCGTTGGGCTATCGCATACAGACTTTACGGAAGCAGATCTCAACCTCCGTGGAGGCTTAAGACGGACACTAGGTTTGTTTTTCATAGAATGTGTGCACAGTTCATACTATAAAGGCAGATTTGAGACTTAAAGGATTCCTATATGAAGAGTAGTAACAGAGGTAGAACCATCCCAACGACTATGAGCGGTGACTTCAAAAATGTGATGATCACTCCCAACTATACAAGAAGCACATCCCCACTACAATTTTGAGGTTGCATGTTGTTACGTGTATCATATTCTTACTACTTAGTTCAAGTGATTGGTTTAGGTCTTCTTATTAGTTACATGAAGATTATGCAGGTATTTAAACAAGGGTCATGGTTACCTGCTCCATATACCCCATGCAAGCAAAAATTAAAGCGACAGACAATTACACAGTATCATTGAGTGTCAGGGCATCAAACTCTAATACTTGGACTTCATGTGAGTCTTCAAGTAGTGTGAACCGTAAGCTTGTCCACCCACGTCACTCTAACACATAAACAGCTGCAGCCAAATATATTTCGTGTAATTGACTTAGCTCCTCATCATGTTCCAGGACTCTGGGGCTTATATACTTTGCAGACGATGGTAGCCTTGCTCCAAAGTATTATAACTCCATAGTAAAATATAATAATATAAAGTTAAAACATTCCAGCACAACCATCATAACATACATTTTAATCATTTAATGTTCAGATAGTTTGGGCATATGCCCATCATATAGTCATACACAAAATGCATGGTTTAAAGCAAACAACATAACACATGGCCCATGCCACTGAACTGTCTTATCCATGCACCTAAGCCGGCTAACGCCACTGAGCTCAAGTGTGTGTAGTGTTGATTTGTCCTCCCCCAAAGTCGACTAAAAATTTCAAGACCTGCATATATTATATGAAAAATGTCAGAAATTAATGTTATTAGTTCGAAAAATAACTAATACAAACTGGCAAATGTGTATTCAATTACCCACAAAAACTTATAAAACTTCATGATTGCCTCACACTGGGCGATAAGCAAATATACTTCAGCAAGTGTCAGTTCGCATGCATGGCTAATGATCATATTCATACATACAATGCTTACGCCCTCACACCATCCATATCACTCACTACGGTACTTGAATGGTAAAAGGAACAGTTAAGTTAGTGCCACAAATTCATGAAAATGTGCTGCATTACATAGTACCCTCATACAATGCACTACCTCAGGGTTTGAAGGAGAATGACTAAGATTCATACATATCTCTAACCCGCTCACTCTCTTATTTGTGAAATCTGTAAAAATGCACGTACTCATTTAGTATGCTTAGGAAAGAGACTTATAACGTATATTTTTTGAGCATCAGTTTAGAAACCAACATGGAGTCTCATCCTTGTAGTTTTATTAAACATGTAGAAAAAATTGCTAAATGGCACGACATCGGAATGATCTTATAAAATGTCGCCAATGTCATCCTACGTCTAAAATACTATTAAACTCGACACGCATGGAGCCCAGTAGAGATCAAGCAAAAGAGTGTCCTATGTATCTAGATGAGTAGAGCTCCGTATTCTAGTCGGTGAGCTCACATGTGATACCTAGCATGAAGTAGGAACCGAATAAGAATCAGGACAAATCGGCAAGCAAAATGAGGCAAAGCCTCCACAAAAGCTCAACACTTAACATCACTTAATTTTCTTAACTAGGTCCTAAGTAGAGTGTTAAACCTTATTAGGTAACTTAATTAAGGCTTTGGTTTCATGTTCACTTAGTAGGTTTTAATCGAATGGGCTTACGAGACGATTTTTCGGATGGGCCTAACAATATCCAAATGGGCTGAAATTTGGATGGGTTGTCTCTTACACTCTAAAGTTCATAGGTAAATACCACCATGGCTGGCCCATAGGCCAATCAAGGGGAACAAGGCCCATTAAGCTCAGTCTTAAGGTACTTTAACAGTGTTCTTGTGCTATTGGTTCATGGGCAAGAGGACTCAAAATTGGGTTGGGTCAGTGGTCCTAGTTAGCCAACACATGTAGATTGAGCTCAATAAGAGATATGCCAAACTTACTTCGTAAATGAGCATAAGTGGATTTTACAAGTTGGATCACTAGATGGGCTACTTCTAGAGCTATCTAGACGCTAACATATTTGAAATTTACAAATAAAATAGGGAACCTACCCAAATGGCCCCAAAATTGGTTATAGTGCCGTTGAGACATAGGGTAAGGTCTGGACTAAGTTTTAATGAAATCCAAATTCACAACTTGAGTGAAAAATTTGGGTTTTCACCTAACATCTTTACATTATCCTTGTAAACACCTCTAAAACATATCTAGATGATTTTTAACCATTCCCAAAATTTAAATCTTTCAAGTAAACAATTAGTGAGGTATCGTGTAATTTTACAAGATTTTATTATTTTAAAATTCGTGGCTTAAAATATCACCCTATCATAGATTATGCTCATAGTCCTAAACACATAGGAAATACAAGGAGTACTTATGGGTTATGTTCATGATTATTTAGCAGTTATATTAGGATTAAAATTTTACCAATAACTCATAAAAGTACAATGAAAAATATTACATGCAATGCATTAACAGATCCTACAAGATCAGAGAGTAAAAATTAGAGAAGGAGCGCTTATAACACTATAACGGTGAAAGTCACCACCTTTCCTCGATTTTTATCCCCGTACATGCAAATTCTAGGTCATAGCAGGTAAAACACCAAACAAAAAAGTTGTAGATCTATATGTTGTGAGTGCAACAAAATAAGATTCCTGCAAATAAAACATCAGAATGGCCGACCCAACCATTTCTTCTCCACCCCCGACCTTTTCTCCCCCACGCCCAAACCCTAGCCGCCGCGCCGCCCCTGTTCGTGCGCCACCGCCGCCACGGCCGACGCCGCCTGGCCGCCGATCGACGCCGCCCAGCCCGGCCACGGCGTCGCCCTGCCGCCCCGACCAGGCCCGGCCACGAGCTGGCCGCCACAACGCGAGGAATCGCCGCGGTGATGCAGCGCTTGCATCGCCGATCGCGCCGCCGCCGACCGTCGCCACCACGATCAGGTGGTCGGCTCGACGTCCTTGACCCTCCAGCTACCTTCCCCGACCGGAGCAGAGGCCATCGCCGCCCTGGCCGGCCGGATCTAGCCACCCATCGCCGCCGGCTCTGTTTATGCATTTTCCGGCAAGCTGCCACCTCCGTTGGCCGCGTCGACCTCGTAGATGAGTCGGGCTCGCCGAGCCGGTTCCGAGGGTACCCAACACGACCACTTTCCGGCCAGTAGACGCCGCCGGCAATTGTCGCCGGAAAACCACCGGAAGCCGTCGGAAAACCGCCAGAAGCTGCCGGAAAATCACTGAAAAATCGGAATTTCTGGAATTCACCAGATCTTCCGCGGGGCTCACCCAGTCGAGCCCGATCGAGCTTCGGACGCCGACGAGCGCCAAATTTGAGTTCCGAGACACGCGACAGAACCTTAACCGTCGCCGATTGTCGACAACGTGAGGTATAATTACCTCCGATTGATTTATTTAAAATTGATTATTGTTAGCACGGCATGCTAGGACTAATTATTGATGTGATTAATGCTTAATTACGAATGAAGTGATAAGAGACATAACTTGATGAATAGTGCTTGAATGTAAGTGGTCTAATGAAGTAGATCAGGTCAGAGCATGATAAGTGACCACGACATAAGTTACAGACACATAATAAAATTAGTATGAATAGGATGAGCTAGGATTAATTAATTTTTATGATTTTCTGATTGTTATGTTGATGGATGCTTGCATTGTGATTGTGATGTTATTGAGTTTGATGCATCATTTAGTTAGCGGGCGTTAGTATTTAGTTTTGATGTGTAGGTACGGAGTAGGAGCTCGCCGCCTAGGCGCGATGACACGCTTGGAGCTTCTACCAGGTCCGTTTAGGACTCGTCTGTTTTACTCTTTTCTATTGTATGTTTGTTTTAATGCCTACAGGACGAGTTAAGTGGCGCTTTATCGGATCCCACTTAACTCGGGCCATTTAACCGAATAGTTTTCCGGATTAATAACCCCTCGAGGATGAGATCCCTCGAGGATTGATTTCTGAAAACAAGATCCACCACAAGTTGCCTTCGGGCCTATTATATAAATCCCTACCCAGCCCTATATATATGTAGTTTTCGCATTTTCAGTGAGACGAGAGATGGAGAAATCGACTGCACGTACCATGCAGAGGATGCCGTGACAGTCAAAGCGGGCTCTGGATTAGTGCCAGCGGACTGTTCCATTCCCGAGGGATCCTGACAACTCCGCGTTTGAGTTCCTCACACCCGGAGAACGTGGAGGTTTACGGGTACTGTTTAGTACAGCGCATGTCCGGACTTGTGGTTCAAAGGGTACTAAAGGCGACTGCCTGAGAGTACTCGGCCTTCGTGCTCAAGGCCAGGAGAAATATGGAGGTACGGAGAGGGCTTAGGATAAAGTTTCACGAGAAGTACTGAAAAAGAAGTGTCGAGAGCGGCACAGTACCAGCAGCAGATCAGTAAGTTTGGGATGCTACCGGGTCTGCAGCCCAGTGGCTCCTCAGTAGTGCCCTTCAGAGTGTTCACGTGGAGTATATGATGTTTTCCTTCATATGAGAGTTTGCTCTCATAGCCAGCTTGTTATAGTTATTTTATTTTCCGGACCAGTAACACTTGTTACTGACGTGTTTTTATACTATATGTAGGTAATAATCACGAGTTGGAGGAGCCAGCTTGGACGGAGGAGCAATGAGGTCTTCTGCACACACACATTGGGTGATTGAATGTTTAATATTTTGTTTATGATGTTATTTTATAAACATGCTATGATTAAATATTTGAGGCATGACAATGACATGAAATGAAATGATCAGAGTAGCGCAGCAAAAGTGTGATGGGTTAGGACCCAAAGTTCAGAGAATGATGAATATAGTAGATTAGAAGTCTGTGTGAATGCTATTGTCGCTATGCGTATATATGTTTGAATATATGATTTTGACAGGGTGGCCCCTAATTGCATTTTTAGGGGAAATTCTGTCCCTTTCGTTTTAGAATTTTTACTAATTTTGATTGTAATTGTGTTGGTGTGAAAATTGGTTGCATGTTATCCATGTAGTATCCTGTTAGGGTTTTATGTATTCATACATACATATAGCAAGTCAGATCTTCATCTTAAGACGCCGGGATTGGATCCGCACGAGTTAGGTTCGGGTTAGCCGACCTAACCGGGGCCTGTAACATGCCGGTTTGGTTCACGAGTGTGAACCGGATTTGGGGTGTTACATATGGGTGTCATTCCTATAGAGATATAGGTGTCATACCTATAGTGGTATAGGTGTCATACCTATAGATGTATGGGTTAGGTTAGCTAAAGAAGTATAGGTTGGGTTATCTCTAAACCAAAAATCTTAGGTTGGGCCTACCTCAAAATTACACTGTAGGACCCAAAAGGGGTTAGGATGGTCTAAAAGGTTATCAAACACATGGCAAGCAACAACAGACACTAGGGATGTGGTCATAACATCTAGCTATTTACGATTAAATTGGACCAAACATGAAAAAGTTGGGCGTGCTGCATCCAACCAGCCGTACTGAGCACTAAAGGAGGTAAGGCCCGGCAAGTTATACAATACCACTTAATAACCATGGCAAGATGGGCCAGACTCTAGTAACCCTATTCAAGTAACTAAACAGACAATAAAAACGCTTAGGTGTACAACCCGGGTTTTACAGCTGCCGCAACCGTTTGGGCCAGTTTCTGGTGCCGAGAATGTCTTTCAGCGAAGTCGACTACCCAAAAAGCTTCATCTTGCCGAGATCATCAATTTTTAACTACCCATGACCATCTCCATAGTCGCAATTGCCGCTGTCAAAGTCGCTACACCCGGCCTTTTTACAGCCAACCCACGGCCGGACCTTACCGGTTGTCATTGCCATCATGTTCCCTGTCCTCGCCTCCATCGATCCCAACCAGCGGCAACCCCAGTTGCGCCACCATCGGTATTTTCCGACGATGGGAAATACCGCCACCAATATTGCCCTTGTTCGTGCCCTTGCCGTCTGCGACCGCGTCCGTATCTGCCCATTTTCCGATCTACCCCCGGTCTTGTCCTTGCCATCTGCCCCTGTTCTTGTTCACCAACCCGCCAGCCCATGTCGAGTCCGTCAGTCTAGGTTATGTCCACCAAATCAACCCAACCCAGTTTCTAGTTAACCCAAACCGGGTTGGTTCAGCCCATTTGGTTTGGTTTGGTTCACTTCAGTTTGTTCCAGTTCAACTCATTTTTGTACTATTTTTATCTATCTTGCACCGTTTTCGGCAATTCGAGAACTTATATATTAGTTTAGATGCATATTCTTATGATTTAGCATGTTTAGTTGTTATGATTGTTTTTTATTTTTTTATTTTTTTATTTATTCATTATAGTTTACTTTTTTGATTTATATGTTTATCGTATATGATGAATGTTTACATGATTATTTGTTATTAACAATATTATATTTACTTATTAATATTAGTCTTATTATGTTTATCTTATATATTTATTTATCTATCTATTTGTTTGTTCATGTGTATGTTATTATTTATTTGTTTTTAATTATGTATTTTTGTATTGTAAAACAATAATGTTATTATTATTCATGATCAATAAGTATTAACTATTTGTTTATTTATTTATTTATAGTATTAATAATTATTTAATTCTTTAGATGTTTACTAACACGAGTATATATAATATTTACTTGTGTTTAGTTGCATATTTATATTGTATAATTATATTATTAATTTTTTTATTAGAGGATTATTTATGTTCATGTATTTATTATTTACCTAATTATCTATGTGTGTATTTACTTATCTATTTATTATTATTATGTCTCAATTTGCATGCAGGGTGTTTAGTTGTAGCCTTGTTAGCACTATTTTCTTTATTAAGATGTATTGATGATATAAGCACACACCATAAGCATGTACCAGATAGAGATATTAGTATTTTACTTAGCAGTGGGTTTTGATGAGGTCTCGGAGTCCAAGCTTGCCGTAGATCTGAAGGTAGGCTTGGAGCTTGGACCACATGTCCGTAGCACTCTCCCTCTCTGCTTCATCCGTGATTGTAGAGTTTAATCGTGTTTTAAATGTAGAACGGCATCAACAGTGTTTTATCGAATCCCTCTGATGTTAGGCTATTTAGCCGTGTTTGTACACATGTTTAATAAAACTACAAGGATAAGATCAGTTGTTAGTTTTCAAACTAAAGCTCCAGAAATATATGATGTAAGCCTCTTCCCTAAACCTAATATATAAATACAGGCATTTTTACAGATTTAACGAATAAGAGAGTGAGCGGCACAGAGATATGTATGGGACCAAACTAGTACTCCATCAAACCTTGAGGTAGTGCGGTGTACGAGGGTATTGTGTAACGCAGCACATTTTTGAAATTTGTGGCACTAACTTCACTATTCCTTTTGCTACTTGAGTACCGTGGCAAGTGAAATATGGAAGATGTGAGGGAGTAAGCATTGTGTGTATGAATATGAACATTAGTCGTGCATGCGAGCCTGCACTTGATGAAGTATGCTTGCTTACCGCCCAATGTGAGGCAATCTTGATGTTTCATAAGTTTCTATGGGTAATTGAATACCCATTTGCCAGATTGTGTTAGTTATTTTTCAAACTAGTAACACTTGTTATTGTGGTTTTTTAATTTAATATATGTAGGTCTTGCAAATCCTAATTCGACTTTGGAGGAAGGAAAAATAAATGATACACACATTTGAGCTTAGTACCATTATTTCTTTTCTTACTTTTACATATATTTGATGTATTTTGACATGTATTTAACATTGTCTTCTATTCTAATGACACCAAGAAGGTTGTTTTGATCTATTGTATCGATCGAGTCTGACCAACTAACAACTTTAAACAAGACTCAACTTGATCATAAAATTTCTAATTCAGTTCTTTGGTGAACTGAAATCGGGGTGTTACAATGTCCACTTAGGACTCGCCCCTGATTTATCGCTCAATTCTATGTGATTTGATTTATTATTAGCAGGATGGGTTAAGTGGCATTTTATGACATCCCACTTAACTCTTGCAATTTAGTCAAATAGTTTTTTAGATTAATAACCCTCAAGGATGAGATCCCTCAAGTCCGATTTTGAAAACAAGATCCACCCTGAGTTGCCTTCAGGCCTATTATACAAATCCCCTCACAAGAATATGTATAATTTTATCGAGTTTTCAATGAGACAAGAAGTGGTGAAACCAACTCGCCCATACCATGAGCGGGTGCATGTGCCAATCAAAGCGGGTTCTAAATAAGTGAGAGGGTTGTTCCATTCCCCACGAATCCTAACAAATCTACATTTTGAGTTCCTTACACTCAGACAAATCTCGAGGTTTATGCATACTATTTAGTATAGCACATGTTCGGACATGTGGTTGAAAGGGTATTAAAGGTGACTGCTTGAGAGTACCCAGCCTTTGTGCTAAGGGGTAGAAGATATATATGGATTAAAGGAGAGGGATTAGGATATATTGGTAGTTGCAAGGGATTAGAAAAAAAATGAGAAAATGCCGAGTGTAACGCCCCGATTTCCGTTCACCTAAGTACCGAATCAAGAATGTTACGATCGAGTCAAGTTAACTTTAAAGTTGTCAGTCGGTACAACTCGATCAAAAAAATAGATCAAAACCACCTTCTTTATGTCATGAGAATGGAAGGCAATGGTAAGTATGAGTCAAAACACATCAAATATAAATAAAAGTAAAAAACTACATAATTATGTTGAGCTTAAGCGTGTGTAGCATTTATCTGTCCTCCCACCAAAGTCGTCTCAAGATTTCAAGACCTACATATATAATATGAGAGTGTTTCTAGCCCAAAAAATAACTAGTACAAAATGGCAAATGGGTATTCCATTACCCATGGTTTTACTTTAGAATTGCCTCTCACTGGGCGGTAAGCAAACATACTTAAACAAGCACCGGCTCGCATGCACGACTTATACTCATATTCATACATACAATGCTTATGCCCTCACATCTTCAATACTTCACCTGTCATGGTACTCGAGTGGCAAAAGGAATGGTTAATTTAGTGCCACAAATTCTAGAAATGTACTGCATTACGCAGTACCCTCATACACAGCACTCCATGGGGTTTAAAAAAGTGCGTACTAATTGACCCGACATTGGAGGGATCCGATAATACACCGCTGATGTCATCCTCCTATAATGTAAAACCCTAGTTTTGGATTAGGGTTTTACCCCATTTTAGTTTTGTTCGGGCATTCTCAAGTCGCTTCGAACGAACTCAATCCAGAACAATTTTAGGAATATGAGTTTTCAGGCCGAGATGGCTATATGAGCATGTTATAGAGGCTGAGTCTGCCTGACATGTATATGATAGATTCAGTTATGATATGTCATATAATGAGTTATCAGTGTATACACGAGGTATACATATGACTTATATGAATTAGCCAGGATTTTAGGCCAAGATCTAAGCCATTTCAGCATTTAACATCCGATTGGGATTTTCTCGGCATTTCATTTGCATGCACCATAGGAATTTTGGATCACTTGAGTTGTGCCCCTATGGGCCTAGCTTGATTGAGTTCATGGTTCGAGGCCCATTTAGCCTTCTTGCCTTGATTCCCTCCATAGAGTCATTTTTAGGACTTGAATTAGTTTGAACTTTGAGGCAGTCTTGGTCTAAGCTTGTCGTCCATAATTATATTGCGTATACCCATAGGTGGACCCCACAAGGCAACTAAGTTGTCAAACGCTTAGATTGTGCCATGTGGCAAAATAGAGCTCATCCACTCAACCCAGCTTCACATAAAGATTTTCAGAGGTTTTCTCCCACATTTTTACAGTTTTTCACCCATAGAGCCGCCACCACTTCAACTCGTCACTGGCGAATCTCCGCCTTGCCCCCAGCCACCCAATTGGTACAACAGTGACCACTTCCACGGACGGCTATTAGTTCATACCCACGATTGCCATGGCACAGCCGCAGTTGCCACTGGCGATGATGTTTTCGTAGTCAGTTTTTGTCACAACCGTCGCCCGTTGGGGTCATTTTTTGGCGCCGACGGGAGCCCTCCGGCGAAGCTGACCACCCCGCTGGGTTCCCCTCGTTGAGATCTATGGTTTGGGACCAACATCATAACAATAAATCATGTTCTCTAAAACTTAAAATAACCATCCCACAGTCTCGGACCGTTTCCCATAGCCACATTTACAACACAAAAGAATAATACGGAAGTCCAACTTTATAATCGATTCACCATACCTGGGTTGGTAAAAGAACCACTAACCACACTTCTATTCTTTAGTCCCAAAGTTGTTCACCTGCGGAGGCAATTCCGCGTTAGTGATAAAACCACTAAGCCGCATAATTTAATGAAACAAGTCAATATAATCCCTATTATCATTTCACTCGTTTTTATTATTATTATTACACAAGTAAAGAATAATTATCCCTCAGGTCAATCGTAGATTAGTAATTTATCTCCCAGGTCATTCTGAGATTAGTAAAAGTCAACTCACAGCTCATTCTGAGATTGGAAAACGTCTCCCAGCTCATTCTGAGATTAGGTGGTCTCCCAATTCATTTTGAGATTAGTCATGGTCTCCTAGTTCATTCTAAGATTAGAAATCGTCTCCCAGCTCGTTCTGAGATTAGGTAGTCTCCCAATTCATTTTTCAGATTAGTCATGGTCTCCCAGTTCATTCTGAGATTCGAAATTGTCTATCAACTCATTCTGAGATTAGGTGGTCCCCCAATTCATTTTGAGGTTAGTCATGGTCTCCCAGTTGATTCTGAGATTAGAAAATTGTCTCCCAGCTCATTATGAGATTAGGTGGTCCCTCAATTTATTTTGAGGTTAGTCATGGTCTCTCAGTTCATTCTGAGATTATAACATTGTCTCCCAACTCATTCTGAGATTAGGTGCCGATAAAGGTTACCAGTTTGGGGAAAAAAATACACAATTTCATATACTTATACCAATTTGGGAAAATACAAAATTTCAAATAATTATACGGACAATACAACACTCCAAGTAATTATACAGACAATATAACATTTCAAATAATTATACAGACACACATAGTAATTTTAAAGGTGCGGCCTCTTGTCAGACTGAGTCAATTCCTTGACCCCGATTGAGTTATAGTACATGGTGGTCGAATCTAGGCTCAGGCCAATCATGGCACTTAACAAGGGAAAGCACAACATTTCAAATTATTATACGGACCTAGATATTTCAAACTCGCAACTACGACCAATGATCATATTCTGAACGAGAACATAAAATTATACATAAGTATAATTTTGTTGGAGCAGGAATGCATGCAACTAAATGACTAATATATGTCACTATTAAAATTCAACAATATTAAATATTAAATTATTTAGGTGATATAATCATTTAAGTCCTACTTTACATTTTAAATTAATTATCTAAATCATAAATAATACCTAACAATTGATAAAATAATTATTACTAATAAACAAGTATTTAATTTTCCTTTGCAACGATAATTACTTAACACTAATCTTGATGATTTAGTGTATAGTTATAATTTTTTTCGCTACAATTATTTATAGCAATTTAATTAATTAAGTTGTTCGATTAAATTATTTAAAATAATTTGTATTATTCAAAAATATTATTAATACAATTATTTTAAATTATTCGACTTAATAAATTTTTGAACTTTATTCATTTTCAATTTGCCATTTAGGTTTGACGCGAGTGATTGCTACCCAACTATAGTTTAATAACCCTTTTTCTACATAACTGACTCGCTATTAAAATAATCACTTTATTTACCTAATATTAAATTTAATAAGGTAAAGGTAAAATCTTTATTTTATTAATAACTTATAACCGTCTGATTTAATTTAACCGCTTGTATTATGCCGATTAATTATCGACCGTTTATCATTACCGTATTTTTATTACTTATGTCCATGTCAACTTCGTCCTTTAATTAATTAGTTTATTAACTTTAACCCATAACCCATTAAAATAATTATTTTTTAAGATTTATTATGAGTTCAAATTATTTTTAACTCGAGTCGGTATCGAGTAGGTGTTATTTACGAGTTGGTATTATTATTTAATTTGACTTGTGTTGAGTGAAGCATTATTTACAAGTTTGCCACCCAAGGTAATTTTCTTCTTCTTTCATCCTCGGTGCCATCCCGTGTTCCCGACAGCAGCCGCCCTCCTGCCACAGGCGGCAATCATCTTCGGCAGCCATCAATCATCGCCGCCCAGACTTGCCATGCCTTTTCGGTGTTGCCCCGGCCAACTTCGGCCGCCTTCTAGCCGCGGCGACGCCCGCATCGCTGGCCTAGCGGCACGCTCGTGTCAGCGATTCCAGCACCGGCAAGCGTCACCGGCTCAATTGGGTGGTCGCCTCGACACGCTTGACCACCTATCTACCTTCCCCGGCTATATTGGAACCCGTCGCCACCCAAGACGGCCAGATTTCTTCCCCCACCGCCGTCGCCTCTGTTTTTGCCGCCATCCTCTGTTTTTGGCCATTTACCACCCCAGGCTGACATCCACACACGTGAGATTGACCCTACACTGATCGACGAAGAGAGTAGGATCATCTTCCGATGTCAAAACGACTGTCGCCACCAATTCCCGGCGAAACCTTGCCTGTGCTTCCCCATCTCGCCAAAAGAGGGGACTCATCAACCAAATTAAACTTTAATTTCTACTTAGTTTCTTTCTTGTTGATTTTAAACTTTAATCCTCATGATTATAAAGCTTACTATCAAATTAAAATATGCATGCATGAAAATTAAGAAGAGGGAGATAAGAAGAATACCTAAGCAAGGAAGAAGATACGCCGGCAAGGAAAAGGAGAAGAAAATGAGAATGTAGGCTAGGGTGGAGGACATGCCTCATGAAATAAAATGAAATGACGGCTAGGGTATGTGAAAACACCCGTATTTCATTTAACTGGGTAACCAGGTAAATAATAAAATATAATAATTAACTAGGTAGGATTAACCGGGTATTGGATATAACACATTCGGCCCTTCCCGAACCGCGTTCCCAACTTTTTTTTCACGGTCTTTATAGATCGCTACCGGCAACGTCGCTGCAATTGGCGGTGATCTGCAGGTCGAACTGCTGGGATTATCACACATCGTTAGTGGATGATGTTGGTGACATGTATATAGGATAATGGGAAATCCTTATTCCTTAAGCTAACTTTTGATTAAAATAGGCCCATGACACCTATTACAAGCCCTTTTGGGGGACCAAAGGGCCTAACAGTGGTATCAGAGCTTGGTTGGTTGGTTGGGGGCCCAAAGGGCCCAAGAAGTGGTATCAGAACCAGGTGGCATCTTGGGAGATGTGGTGTTTGCCTACGTCGATTGTTGGAGGTTCCTTCATGGGTTCCACCTTATGATTTAAGAGGGTTCAGTAAGTGGGTGCCATTTGATGAAGTGAGAGTGAGATTACCAGACGAAGATGATTTTGGGAGCGCCCGATGTGTGAAGGGGAGTTGTTGGGTTTTTCTCACATCAGTCGTTGATGATGTTGGTGACTTTTATGTAAGCTAATGGGAAAGCCATATTCTTTTAGTTAACTTTTGGAGTAAGAGAGGCCTATGACACCTATTGCAAGTTCCTTTTGGGGGCCCAAATGGCCAAACACAGACTCCTCTAACCGTCACCATCATCATGTTCTCGTCTTCCCTCTTTTGATTGCGACGGATGACAGCCTCCACCACGCCACTATGGGCGTATTCCGGCAACGAGCACCGCCGCCCCCAGTCTGGCATGTTTACCCACTTCTACCTTGTGTCCGCATCTGCCCCCTCCCGATCGTGTCCACCTGCCCGCGGCCTCGTCTGCCTGGTCATGCTTGAGTCCTCCAGGCCATGTCCATGTCCTTGCCATCAGCCTAGCCAACCCGACCAATTTTTTAGTTAACCCAGACCGGATTGGTTCAGCTTGGTTCGGTCCAGTTCGGCCCATTTTTGGCCGTTTCTCGACCGTTTTTTGTAATTCTAGAACCCTTATGTTAGTTTATATGCATATTCATATAATTTAGCGTGTTTAGATGTTATGAGTATTGTTCTTTATTTATTAATTTATTTATGATTATTCATTTATTGTTATTTTTATATTTGTTGACTAGGGTGAATGATTATGTGACTAATTATTGTTATTGCTAATGTATATATTCATAGATATTATTTTTGTTCATGTTTACATTATTTTATTAAATTAATTTATTATTATTAATTATTTCTTACTTGTGTTATTATTTATGCGTATTTAAGTGTCTATTTGTATATTCAATAATTATATTAATATTCATCATAATTAATTAATATTAGTCATTTAATGCTTTATTTATCTATTGACTTATTTAATTATTATTTGTTTGTTTATTCTAACACGAGTATATGTGACATTTACTCGTATTTAACTGTGTATTTATATATTATAAGGATTTTATTATTAGAGTATTATTTATGTTCATGTATTTATTATTTTTCTAAATATCTATGAGTGTGTTTCTAGTTTATTTACTTATTATTTATTTTTATTATGTCTCGATTTATGTGTCATGTGTTTAGTTACAAGTTTGTTAGCATTGTTTTCATTAGTAGGATGTATTGATGATATGAGCACACATCACAAGCATGCATCATATATAGATATTAGTATTTTACTTAGCAGTGGGTTCTAATGTAGGTCTCGGAATCTGAGCTCACCGTAGATGTATAGATACGCCTTAAGCTTGGACCACAGGTCGGTAGGACTCTCCCTCTCTGTTTGACTCTTTGCATGTAGAGTTTGATTGTGTTTTATGTGTAGGATGACATTGGCTGCGTTTTATTGCATCTCTCCAATGTCGCGTCATTTTGTTGTGCTTTCTACACATGTTTAATAAGACTACAAGGATGAGATCCCTTGTTAGTTTTCAAACTAGAGTTTCAGAAATATATGATAAAAGCCTCTTCCCAAAGCCTACTATATAAGTACACACATTTTTACAGATTTCACAAATAAAAGAATGAGTGGTACGGAGATATGTATTGACCACACTAGTACTTCTTCAAACCCTAAGGTAGTGCAGTGTATGAGGGTAACGCATAATATAACGTATTTTCAAAATTTGTGGCATTAACTTAACTGTTCTTTTTGCCACTCGAGTACCGTGGCGGGTGACATGGAATATGTGAGAGCGTAAGCGTTCTATGTATAAATATGATTATCAGCCTAGCCAATACAGCCCACTTTCTAGTTAACCCAGGCCGGGTTGGTTCAGCCCATTCAGTTCGGTCTAGGGTTTAGCTTAGCTGGGTCCGGTTCAAACCGTTTCTCGACCATTTTTGTAAATCGAGATACATTACGTTATTTTAGATGCATATTCATGTGATTTAGCATGTCTAGATGTTACAAGTATTGTTCTTTATTTATTAATTATTTTATTTGTTTATTTATCTATGATTATTCATTTCTTGTTATATAAATATTTGTTGACTATGATGAATGATTATGTGACTAATTATTATTATTGCTAATGTACATATTCATAGATATTATTTTTGTTCATGTTTGCCTTATTTATTTAAATTAATTGATTATTATTAATTATTTCTTACTCGTGTTATTATTTATACGTATTTAAGCATATGTTCTTATATTTAATATTTATATTAATATTCATCTTAATTAATTAATATTAGTCATTTGTTTATTTATTTATCAATTGACTTATTTAAATATTATTTTTTTGTTTATTTAATTATTTATATGTTTACTGACACCAGTTTATGTGAAATTTACTCATGCTTAACTTTGTATTTATATAGTATAATTATTTTATTTTTAGAGTATTATTGATATTCATGTTTTAATTATTTATCTAAATAGCTATGAGTGTGTTTCTTCTTTATTTGTTTATTATTTTGTTTTTATTATGCCTCAATTTGCGTGCCACATGTTAGTTATAGGTTTGTTAGTACTATTTTCTTTATTATGATGTATTGATGATAAGAGCACACACATGAGCATGCATCATATAGAGATATTAATATTTTACTTAGTAGTGGGTTCCGATGTATGTCTCGGAGTCCAAAGCACACGAGTAGATGTGCAAATACACTTGGAGCTTTGGACCATATGTCCGTAGGACTCTCCCTCTCTTCTTGACTCCTTGCGTGTGAGAGTTTGATCGTGTTTTATATGTAGGTCAGCATCGGCGGCGTTTTGTTACATCCTCCGATGTTGGGACCATTTAGTCTGTGCTTTCCTAAGAATGTTTAACTAAACTATAAGGATGAGATCTCTTTTTGGTTTTTGAACTAATGCTCCAGAAACATGTGATAAAAGCTTCTTCCCTAACCCTACTCTGCTAAGTTATGCACATTTTTACGGATTTCACCAAATAAGAGAATGAGTGGGACAGACTTATGTATGGATCGAACTAGTACTCGCTTCAAACCCCTAAGGTGAAGAGTGGTGCATGGGGCCTTACGTTAGTGGCAACACATTTCCCGAATTTGACTTGGCACTAACCTTAACTATTCTTCTTGCCGCTCGAGGTACCCTAGCGGGTGATATGGAAGATGTGAGGGCATAAGGCTTTCCATATATAATATTGTTCGTCCAAATTTGTCACCGCACCCCTCGGCTCAATCATGACGGTTAACCCAGCCAGTCGTGGTTGAACCCGTGGTTATGCGTCAATTTAATAGAAATAAGATACTGTGAGATTTATTCGGAAGGAGGGAAAGGGTGGAAGCCTGAACACCAAGCACCAAGGGGTGGAAGCCGGGAACACCAAGCACCAAGGGGTGCATGTGTTGGCGTGCAGCACTCCAGCCAGTGTCTATATAAGGAGATGTTATCCTTGTGTAGAGGGAGAAAACAAAATCAGATCAAAAGTGATCAAGTGTGGGTGAGTGCCTCCCTGCGTGGAGATGTGAGGTAGTGTCGGGTGAGGATTGCCGGTGTGTGGCAATGCAACCAGCCTTGGTCGGGGCCAAGTGCTGGGCACATTCCCGGTAGCTGTCCGGTGCAGCGTTGTCCACCGGCGGCCGAGCCATCCAGTTCTATTCCAGCAGTCTCGAGCATGCGTGCCGAGTGCTGGGAAGTCCTGTCGAGTGTGTGTGTCGAAATGGCCATCCCACCGAGTGCATAAGAATTCCCGTCTAGGGTGTTATTGGATGCTTGCGGCTCTTTAGTCTCATCCCGCTGTCTCTTTGCGCGGCAGCATCCATCACCAGCATGGGCGAGCCAGTGCGCCTTGCAAAATGAAAACCCGAACTTGAACGAACAACTTCGAGAACGGGTTCGAACAACTTGAATCGGCACTTGACAATGCACTCGCCTTAAATAGGCGAGCATCCATCGCAATGGGAAGTGCATCGAAGAAGAGAAGATGCCGACCTAGCCGACCGGCGAGTCCAGACGAAGTGGACCAGCCTGCCTAACCCCGATGACGAGTAGGTCTTACTGACACTGTTGGAAAGGCCTTTGGCAACCGCTCCAACAAGTGTGGTTGTCCAAATACCCCTCGGGTAGATAATATGTTTTCACGATGTCTCGGGATTTATGTCTCAAGCCTCACCCTTGATAATTTCGTTCGTCCGAACCAAGTTGGACGCAACACTACCAGTTATACCCCCAAGTGGGACGAAATTAGTCCACTACCACAGTCATCATGGTTCCCACAACCACCCCACTACCCCACCACCATACCCGTACCCTTGGTTTATAGCACGATATCCCTCAATCCTTCGGTTTCTATGGCATTTCCACCGCCAATCACCACTGCGGTGTCCGCCTCAACGGTGACGCCCTTGATGTCAATGTTTGAGCCAACAATTCCAGCCCACGGTAAGCTCCGCTACAGTTGAGTATCCTCCACAAGTCTATCCTGCAACAGTTCCTGTAGCACGAGTCGCACCGAGTTGTGCCGAGTTCAGGGATTCTCGATTTGATGAGTTAAAAGCCACGATGGTTACACTTCTTGTACTTCGTTCGGTACATTGCTAAATTCAAATTTTAGAAGCACAATTGTCTATCCCTATCTCAAGGCGACACCCAACATCAGCTGTTGCCATTAAACTCTACGGCAACCTTAGGTTCAAGCTCCAAGGGAAACACCAAAACAGATAAAGGTTCAACTCCACTTGTGCTGAAATATAGCACCAAGTGGAGCTTACATCAATACATATGCTGTATTTCATCAAAGCAAAATCAAGAAAACTCAAATTAAAGCACATCTAGAAACTTTACTTTGATTTGCAATCTCCAAACAAAGTAAAGAACGAGAATAGTGCCTTCGGTAAAGCGCTTGGGTTGGTTTACTTTTAAAGCCAAAGGCAGTCCCGTTGTAGGCTTTACTCAAATTTGATACCCATTTAGCTATGCATGACTGTCAAAAGCTCCACGTCGCATCAACTCCCTGGAGGATCCGGTTATACATTCGACAACTTAGATGTTTGAAGTATATATAAAAGCTTCATTGCTTATTTCTCTGCCTTTCCACGATCCCCAGGTTTTCCAAAGGACTAATAGCACTATTAAACCAAACAGAGAATTACAACTAAGAGCCCAGTATATACTTGCACATTTTACTTCAACCCAACCAGCAGCTCACTAAAATTTAGTTTAGGAAACTCAAGCACAGCTGCCATCGACTTTAGTAGAGTAAGAAATCACCTTCAAAACTAACATAAAAAACTGGAGTGGCAGGCCAAATGACCGTTTGAATTAGTCCTAAATTATTAGAGCTCACTCTTCTTTCTAAGAAGAGAGTATTTCATGTTATTAGCAAGTTAATATACAGTTGAAGTGAAAGCTTGCGTTATTAAATTATTGTAAAGAGTAGAATAGTAATTGTATTAGTCTTTACATTAATGATCATTGCATATAAACATTGAAACTCAATAATGAAAATCTATCGGATCATTTCCTATAGTTCAACATGGTATCTGAGCTTTGGTGTCCAACTTCGGACACTTGATCTGACTTTTCCATGCTTCGACTTCAAAATCAGCTACTCTTGAAGCGAATTCGAAGTAGGAAGAAGACAAACTTTGCAACTTTTCTTCAAAATCGCTAATCCGAAGGCAAATTCGAAGTGAGAAGAAGACGAACAACACACCTTGAAGATCGCAAAGTCTACAAAAGCTTGAAAGGATCAACTTAATGGCAGCCTCCTCTTCGTCTACCTCAACTCACATCAGGTACCCATGCTCCGCCCCAACCTAATCTTCATTACCCATATCCAAATCTGTTCAATGTTGCAAACTGTATGAATGTTACACTCACTCCAAAGAACTATCTAGTCCGGGAATCCCAACTGGTTAATTTGACTGAATCCCAAGACATGATGGGGTTTCTTGATGGATCAACCCCTGCTCCATCCAAAGAAATTGTGTCTATTCATCCAAAAAATGGACCTATCTTGGCTCCTAATCCTGATTTCCTTCTGTGGTAGAAATCCGATCGATTATTGAAGCGTTGAATGTGGTACAATTTTTGAAGATGTACTGTGCTATCTTATGGGATTGGAAACATCACAAGTTGTTTGGAATGCATTGAAAGAAGCATTTGCACAATCTACAGAGGCTAGAGAGCTTGGTTTGCAAACCAAACTCCAAAATCTCAAATGGCAGAATTAATCTTGAAGATACTTGCGGGCTTACGAGTTAATCACGGATGAATTGGTTGCAATTGGAAAACCAATACCAGATTCATGAAAAGTATTTTGGTTGATGAATGGTCTTGGATCAGATTATCATATGTTCCACAACGTCGATTTTGACAAGAACTCCACAGCCAAGCTATAGTTCAGATTATCTCAATGTTGAAGAGTTACGAAACTAGGGTACTTGCCAGTTTTTCTCATGATGTTACTAATGTGCAAGCTGCCTTTGTTAGTAAGAAAACAATTAAAAATTTCAAGCCCAGGGGCAAAGTGATCAGATGATTGCATTTTTTAACTCTTTCAAAAGGTTTCCAACTGCTGCTCTAAACCCCAGATAAGAAATGATTTAAAGAATTCTGGACAAACAGATTTTGTCAATAAGGAATGAGCATCAAGGAATTGAAAGTACAAATTCAGATCACGAAAACACAACTCAAACAAATTGGTCACTCGAGTGATTTGCCAAATTTGTAGGAAACAAGGTTCAAATTGCATTTAGATGTTGGAGTCGATTTGATCAATCTCTGCAACCTCCAAATCTGCCTACTGCCCTTGCTCCTATGACAGTTATTGTTACAAATTTGAATGAATGGCTGTCAAATTCTGGGGCATCTGCTCACGTGATTGGTGATGCAGGTATATTTTCTTCTCTAACTCCTTATAATGGAAAAGATGTTGTGCATGGTTGGTGATGGGAAATGTTTGCCAATAATGCATACAGGATCAGCTACACTTAATTCTTCACATGGAAACGTGGTGTTACATAATGTTTTGCATGTGCCTGCAATGAGGAAAAATCTGCTTTCTATTAGTCAATTTACAGCTGATAATCCTTGCTTATTCATGATTTACAATTTTGCACAGAGATACTCGACGAGTAGTTGCATCTGGTAGCAAATATGGTGGCTTGTATGTGTTGGATACTGTAAAAAATGCAGCATTTTTCCCTAATAGACAAAAGCTTGCAACTTCTACTATTTGGCACGACAGGCTTGGCCATTATTCAGAAAAAGTGGTTGAAAGATTGTGAACGGCAAGATTGATAGGTGTCAAGAACAAATCTGTCTGGGCATTTGTGTACTAGCTGCAATATTGGTAAATCTCAAAGATTGCCTTTTCAGCTAACTCAACACACGATCTGATTTAACTTTTCAGAAGATAAATTGTGATTTGTGGGGACCGTCCTCTGTACTTTCTGTGAATGGTTATAAAAACTATGATTTGTTTGTTAATGACCATTCACATTATATGTGGTTTTATTCTCTGAAATTTATATCAGAATTTTTTGAATGTTATCTTGTGTTTGAGAAAATGGTTCATAGATTAATCGCCAAAATTAAGATTTTTCACTCAGACAATGGAGGAGAGTTTATTGCAACTAATCTTCAAAACCATTTTACAAATGAAGGTATTTTGCATGAGTTTTCTTGTCCATACACTCTAGAACAGTGCGGAAAAGCAGAAAGAAGACGCAGATCTATAGTTGAACTTGGCCTTACACGAATTGTGTCAATGGATTACCTCAATTGTATTGGGTTGAGAGTTTTAACAGAACAGTCTTCATATTAAATAGATTACCTTCTTCTGTATTGCCAGATTTGTCTCTCCTTATTCATTGCTTTATCACAAAACACCAAATTATACAAGTTTTCGAGTTTTGGTTCAAGATGCTTTCCACATATTAGACCTTATCAATCTAATAAATTCAGCCCTCTGTCGTCATTACCATGTGTTTTCTTAGGTTATAGTTTGAGACACAAAGTTTATGGTGTCTTCATCCACCTTCCAAAAATATCTACATTTCTAGACGTGTTGTTTGATGAACACATTTTTCCTTTTCTATCGCCCCACTTGCTTCATCAATCACCAAATGATTCTTTATCTTTTTCAACATTTCTTGATTGGATTCCAACTTTTTCTTCATTGACCCCTACTACTTTTGAGTCTCCAGCTAATACATTACCATCATCCTCATTTACTTCACCACCTAGTCTCACTTTATCTATCTCATCGTCTCCATACTAGTTTAGAGCCTGCTGTTTCACCATCTGTTCACCTTCTCATCATCATCCTTTGACTTCAGAATATTCACCACAAGTGTCTCTCACATCTCTACATGTTTCAAAACTTCCTACTCAGTCAATGATTACAAGAGCAAAAGATGGAATCAGAAAACCAAATCCTAAATATGCAATGACTGCCTGTGCTACTATATCTGAACCTAATATATTTAAGGAAGTACTTGCTCATACAGGATGGTTTCAAGCAATGAAATTGAGAGCAGAATCAAACATGGACTCTAGTACCTCGGACATCAGATATGAATGTAACAGGCACTAAGTGGGTGTTTAAAACAAAGTATAAAGCAGATGGTTCATTAGACAAATTGAAATCAAGATTGGTGGCAAAGGGTTATAATCAGAAAGAAGGTATTGATTTTTCAGAAACCTTCTGCCAGTAATCAAACCCACAACAGTCAGATTGGTCTTAGCAATTGCTACAATGAGAAAGTGGAAGGTACACCAACTTGACATCAAGAATGCCTTTCTGAACGGACAACTACATAAAACAATTTATGCATCCCAATTATGTGGTGTTTACCGCAAAAAGCCCCTTATAGTCTTAAACAGGCTTGTGTGATACATACAGCTCATTCCATCTTGCTCAAGGTTTTTACTGCAGTAACACTGACAGCTCTTTCTTTGTAAAAAGTCTTCTGCTGGTATAATCATCTTGCTCTTATATGTCGATGACCTGTTGGTTATTGGTAGCTCACATGATCTGCTTTCTACCTTTTTGGCTGATTTGAAATACAAGTTTCAGATGACAAATATGGGAGATGTTCATTATTTCCTTGGGATACAGATTGAAAGACATTCTAAAAGACTGAGTTTATCACAAAGGATATACGCAGAACTCCAACTAACCAAGGCAACAATGACTGACTGTCAACCTCTTTCAGCACCTATTATTTCCAAACAAAAATAGGCTATTGATTTTCCTTTGTTGGAAAACTACACAGATTATACTGTTCTTGTTGGTTCATTGCAATATCTGACTTTTACACAGCCAGATTTGTCGTATGTTGTTAACTATGTTTGTCAACATATGCAATCACCAACAGAATATCATTTGAGTCTTGTGAAAAGGATCTTGAGATATCTGGAGGTAACTATTGATCAATGTTTCTGGATTTCAGAAGAATCAAGTCTTCCATTACATGCATATTCTGACTCTAACTCGGTTGGCTGCCCTGAAACACGCAGATCAACCACGGGGAGCTTCTGTACTTATCTTGGCACGAATTTGTTGCCTTGGTCGGCAAAGAAACAAGCTACTGTCTCACGCTCCAACACGGAAGCTTAAATATCGAGCTCTAGCCTCGACTGCAGCAGAATTAACATGGATCACCTATCTGCTCAGAGACTTGGATGTGTCTTTCTACGTAATACCTACACTATTCTGTGACAATTTATCTGCTCTACAAATGACAGTGAACCCGACTCTTCATGCTCGATCCAAGCACATTGAACTCCATTTTCTTTATATCCGGGAGAGGGTTGCACTCACGTTACTGAAAACACAATACATTTCTACTACAAAGCAAGTAGCAGACATCTTTACTAAGTCTCTACCTACTGACAGGTTTCAATTGCTTCGTTCCAAGCTCTGCCTTTATCCCAGGCACATCTTGAGGGAGGGTATTAGCTGTTAATAAACAGTTAAAGCGAAAGCTTGTGATTCATTAAATTATTGTAAAGGGTAGTAATTGTATTAGCCTTTTACATTCCTTCAGGAATGATCGTTGTATATAAACATTGGGACTCAATAATGAAAATCTATCGGATCATTTCGTAAAGTTCAGCACTTGTAACAGAGTATCACTAACTAAACAACCATTCAAATTGCCAACAATAGAGTTGTATGGAATCCCCATAGTATAATTCAAGTCAAAAGCTCTCCAACACATCTAACAAAGCACTTCCACTAAACAACAAGAAAGGTTCACAAAGAGCTAAAACTAGGTTAACACCGCGACCAATAAAAGAATGCATTTCTAATCTGACAAGTTCAAATATTTTTTCACAGAGAGAGACACCACCTTGAACAGCACCCATATCCTTCTCAACTTTGGCCTGCAGCCTCGCGGAGCGCACCAGCTTCCTCCTCGATTTCCTTGAGCCTCTTCTTCATGTCCTCGAGATCCTAACATGTAACCCCCCACAACACAACCAAAACAACAGATCGAATCATCAAACACCCAACCAAAAAAATCATATCAAATCATCATACACCCCCCATCAAAATAAAAAACCAAACGAGGTCACGAACCTTCTCCTTAGCTGTTGGATCCCGCCGCCTCCTCCTCCTCCTCCTCCTCCGCCCCCCATCCATCTCAACGTCTCCCTCCACCTCGTCGTACTCCTCGTACTCCCCGTCCTGCTGCCCTTCCATGACCGCAACGTCGCTCCTCCGATCCAAGACTTCACCCGCGCCGCCCCCGATTGCCGTCGTCGCCGTCCCCGCCGTCGCCAATCCGCTTTCGCCGGCGAGAGAAGCGCGACGCTGCTTCGAACAATGAGATTAGGGATTTTGATGCGTTTTAGGGATTTAAACGGGTCGATTCGGATCTGGTCATGGGGCCCAGCTACCCGCCCGGAACTTTTTTATTATTTATTATGATCATTTGCTAAATGAACGAATTCGTTTTTATTAATTAGCATATTTAAAATAAACAAAATTTTCTTCATCACCTAACTCCCTGTAATCCAATATCAAGTTTGGCCTACATAGTAATATCTAATTATTTATATTATTAATTTATTGATTTTGCATAACCTTAGATATTTATTTATTCACTTTATTTATTACTACAGCACAAACTTTCATTTTAAAAAGTAGTCGTGTAAGTTTACGTGGATACCTATTTATTGATTTACTATTTTATTTGTTTTTGTAATTAAACATGTCATTATATTGATTAATATTAATAAGAAAAATATTATTGATATGTTTACTTAAAATTTTATATTGTTATATCCTTTTGAAATTAATTTAATATAACATATGGCTTATTTGATACTAAAATTATGATATTGAGAAGGCGTTTATATTGTCAAATACTTGTACATTTATAATTAAAATTTATCAATCGTTATCCATTTATTATCGATAGTCAAACTTTAAAAATAACAAATATTAAAAAATACATATATAATAATAATTAACTTTTAAAAAATAAATAAATAATAATAATAAATATTTTCAACCACACTAGCCCCATATTATAATGTTACAGGGAAGAAATAAAAAAATTAAAAAAATAAAAAAATGAGAGGAGGTTGTGGGTATTTATAAATATCCTAACCAATAAGAGTTCGACAGGGTAGCGAGATACTCAACAACCTGCAATGACACTTGGCACTGACACATGCCATGGACGGTCCACACAAAATACCTCGTCAAAAAGCTCTTGTTCTTATATCAACACAATTCAAAACTAACAATAAGCAAAAAGATAACTCTATGGAATCGATACAAAAAAGTAAAATTAGTCTACAACTTAGAAAATGACCGAAAATTTCAAATGACGTGCAACAAGATAAAAAATGAATACAGCGGAAGAAATATTTCCGAGATCTCTACACATACAATGCTAAACTCGAAAATCTACTTGTACATGCTAAATGAGACGATAACATTTGTCTAACCCTAACCCTAGGTCAATAGATAACATTGTATAACCCATACATTCATACCATGCATACCCAGCTCTCTTGGATCCACAGACACATTAAACTGGTCTGCACAACCACGAACCACATGGGTGAACTGATAAAAACACTGAACTGAAGATTCGGATTTTATAGAACACCTTAACCTTCTCTGCCAATTTGTACATCTAACATTGCCGCTCAAAGTACCTTTTTCCAATTCGAAAACAAATATCCCGTCCGCTTTTGCATCTCCATTGCAAGTCAAACAAAATGCTCAAACTAACAACCAACTCATTCTTTTTTCCTCTCATTAATTTTCAGAAAACAACATAACATAACTTAATCATACTATCAAGCTGATGATTCACATCTCACACCGCTATCCTGCTGGACATTGAAAGAACTCAATTTAATCCTTTTCCTCCTGAGCCTTGCTGCAATGGCAAATGCAAGCTCAAGTGACTGAGAGGCATTCAGTCGGGGGTCACAATGGGTGTGGTATCTGGAGGTCAAATCATCAAAGGTCACCGATTTAGCCCCACCAATGCACTCCGTAACATTCTGTCCAGTCATCTCTAAATGGACACCTCCTGGATAGCTGCCTTCTTGGTCGTGGACATCAAAGAAGGCCCTCAGTTCAGACTAAAACAGAGCAATGTATAAATTATATCTGTGCATTGGAAATATAAATATATAAAGAAAACATTCGGCGCCAAATCAACTTACCCTAATCGCATCAAATGGACGAGTCTTCAACCCACAAGGTGCCTTGATAGTGTTCCCGTGCATTGGATCACTTACCCAAGTGACAATCATCCCAGCTTGCCGAACTGCTCTAATCAAATGCGGAAGCTTCACCCGCATGTTCTCAGCTCCCATTCGAGTAATTATAGTGAGCCTTCCAGGCTTATTGTGTGGGTTCAAAATCTCACAAAGTTTTACCAGTTCAGTTGGATCAATCTTGTCACTTGCCTATAGTTTAATTCAAACCCACAATTAGGGGAAAAAAATGTCCAAGGAACAATGTATTTTCCTCAAACAACAAATATAAAGATATTGGATGAGCTTTGAGCTTTGGAATAAGTAATGCAATAGAAAACTAAAGTCTGAAACTAAGGATACGAGCTAAGTCTAGGAACCACCTTTATGCCAAGAGGATTTGCCACTCCGCTAAGAAATTCAACATGAGCCGCATCTAACTGCCGCGTCCTCTCTCCCACCCACAGCATGTGCGCGGAACAATCATAATATAGTCCAGATGTTGAGTCCAGCCTTGTCAATGCTGCCTCATAAGGCAAGTGCAGACACTCATGCGATGTCCAAAACTTGGTTGTGGTCATTATGGGATGCGCACTGGTGAGCCCAGCTGCTGACATGAAACCAAGAGCTTCATCTACTCTCTGTGCAAGCTCCATGTATCTATATAAAACCAACAAAAACACTAAAATACAGAAAAATTTTTGTATTATAACTGCATGTCGCCCAGGCTGAGGGTCTAAAATTACACTTTTTGGATGATTCTATATGGTACCTATGTAAGGCCACTAATAATGGCCTCATAATTCCATAACAAGTTCATGTTTACTGCAAAATCTAGAAGATTGCAATAGAGTAACAAATCAAATGCATATACTACCTTTCCCCCTGTTCACTGTGTGAAGTGAAATCAAGATTCCACTGAGACACTCTCTGCATAGAAGCATAGCCACCAGAAGTGAATGCTCGGAGAAGATTCAAAGTTGCTGCAGATTGAGTATATGCTCTTTCTAGTCTTTCCGGATCAGGTAGTCTGGACTTTTCATCAAAAATATCACTATTGATGTTGTCTCCCTGATAACTTGGGAGTGTTACACCATCCCTGGTCTCAAACGGATCTGATCTGGGCTTTGCAAACTGTCCAGCCATCCTTCCAACCTTCGGAAGAATGAAACATGTTAAAAAAATCATAAAGAAAACAATGCGATCTGGATATGCTAACTGTAAATGAACATCAAACGAAATAGAGAAAACAATCATACCAAAAATCAGTGCAATATATAGCAATTTATACATAATTTATACATCATCTCACATCCAGAAATACTCAAACAGTAAATGGGAGAAATGAAGCATATGGAACTAACCAACATAGCAAAAATTAAATTATTCAGCAATAATTACCAATCAAGTGGCAATTTTTGCAGGTTTGGAACTATAAGCTTATATTATGGAATGGTTTACTGAAATACAAAATTAATTTAATACAATGACTGGTATCAAATTATCACAGTTCTGAATAATTCCCCATATAAGAAGTCTCCCAATTAAGCAAATTCAACAGGGAATGTGTGCGTTGAAGGATAAATACAATCTGGAGCATAACAATTTATTCATCCTATACAACAAGCAGTACATTAAACACAACTCAAATTAAACAAAAAACCTAAGACACACACCAACAAATCAGAAACTGAAACTATCCAGTGAAAATCACCAAAGAACCATGAGATTTCCAATGCATGATAACTGAAAAACAAAATTTATGTGCTTGAAATGATGATACCAAAGTACCATAATTTTGAATAACAAGCAACCGTCATCTCTACCCTCAAAAATGTAATTCCAGATAACGCCCTCAATCCAACAATTCAACAATGAATGAAATCTTCTCAGGAAAAAGGAGTGATATACAACATATACATCAGTATCCATCAAGCAATACAAAGAACGAAATATAAACTCACCAAATACAACCAATTCAGTAAACCATGATCCAAGAAACTAAAAGTAACTAGTAATAATTACCAAACTATCATAAAATTTCCATTGCACAATCAAACTAATGGAAAAATTAATGTAACTGAAAGACTGATCACAAACTATTAAATATCACGATTTTGGTTAACAAGTGATAGATGCCATGATAGATAACTCTCTAAATTAAGCAGTTCAACAGCACAATTCTAGTATATGATCAATTCAAAGACAAAACTAATGTAGCAAAGAATACCCAATCGAGTATCACAAGCACAAAATTTCAAAAAGACAAAAAGGCCTCAAGAAATACATTAAACAAAATCTTAACGAACACAATACAACCAATTCCATAAACCAAGATCCTACAAACTAAAAGTAACTAGTAATAATTATCAAAAAATCATAAAATTTCCATGGCACAATAAAACTAGAGACAAAATTAATGTAATCGAAAGACTGATTCGCAAACTATTGACTATCACGATTTTGATTGACTAACAAGTGCTGAACGCCATGATAGACATCTCTCAAGCAGTTCTTCAAGGTGCATAATCAATTCAAAGACGAATCTAATTTCGATAAAAAATAAGACCTTGATGACGGGAATTTGGCCACCAAAGGTCAGAACAACGCCCATCTGCAACAGAACCCGGAGCGTATCGCGGATATTGTTGGCGTTGAACTCCTTGAAGCTCTCAGCGCAATCCCCACCTTGAAGCAGGAACGCCTTCCCCACCGCCGCGTCGGCCAGCCGCTCCTCGAGCTTCCTCGCCTCTCCAGCGAACACCAGCGGCGGGAAGCTGCGCAGCCTCTCCAGCACCACGTCCAGCTTCTCCTGGTTGGGGTACGCCGGAATCTGCAGCGCCTTCTTCGACTTCCAGGTATCCACCGACCAGTCCTTCGCCGGCGAAGATCCGACGACCGCCATGGCCGGCAAAGGCGCTGCCTTCCTCGCCCGCCCGCCCCACCGATCGCCGCACGGATAGCCCCGCGGCTGGCTTCCTCGGCAGGGTGGAGCAATGAGGAAGAGCCGGCAAGGGGGTTAGGTTTCCGGCGACGGCCTCGGCTGCCGCCATACCGTCGGCGACAATTTGGATGGGATGGGCTTTTTGCAGAGAGGAGACTTGGAAATATCTTTGCCTTAATGGGCTTGTGTTTATCAAAAAGTTTGTTTGGATATATCATATAAGTGGAATTAGGGAAATTTAATCAATTTTAGGCTTTGATTAGGCCCTTAATTGATTTTTTTTTTGCAGAAATAAAAACTCTTCTCTCTATTTTTATACAATTAGAGCTTCTACTAGGTCTGTTTAGGACTCATTATCTGATTTACCCTACTTTATTGTGCATTTGATTTATCCTGTGCAGGACGAGTTAAGTGGAGTTTTATCGAATCTCACTTAACTCGGGTCATTTAGCCAATAATTGTTTTTTTGGATTAATAACCCTCAAGGATGAGATCCCTCGAGTTTGTTTTCGAACTTCAGATCTAACTCAAGTTGCCTTCGTGCCTATTGTATAAATCCCAACCCAGGCCTATATATGTATAGTTTTCGCATTTTTAGTGAGAGATGGGATGAGGGTTACTTGCGGCCACGTCTTCAGATAGGGCGTGTTCTCGGAAGAGTGGGCTCTGGAGCTAGGGAGAACCCACTTCGTTCCCGAAGGATCCGGACAACTCCACCTTTGAGTTCCTCAAACCCGAAAAAGTGTGGAGGTTTACGGGTACTGCAATGCAGCGCATGTCTAAACTTGTGGTTCAAAGGGTACTGAAGGTGACTGCCTGAGAGTACTTGGCCTTTGTGCTCAAGGCCAGGAGTAATATGGAAGGTGCAGAAGGCGGTAAGGAATGAAATTTGATGCGAGAAGCGATAGAGAAATGACCAAGGTATGAGAATGAGAAAGAAAGGGGGATGCTATCGACCCGAGGGCGACGGCTCCCGTCTGTGCCCTGATGAGAGTTCTTGAGGAAGTATATGGTTTTGATTCAACAGGAGAGTTTGCTTTCCTGTGACAGATTGATATTAGTTATTTTTCGGGCCGGTAACACTCGTTACTGGCGGTTTTTCTATATATATGTAGGTGAGGAATGCAAGCGATGAAAGCTGTCGGGACTGCGGAGGAGCAGTACGGAACCGCACACACATGTACCTGCCACGTGTAATGTATAATGATGGTGTGTTAATGCTGTGTGAATGATAATTAGAATGTTTTTGTTTTGATGAATTGCTTGATATAAAATGAACGGATAGATGTGAATGAGCAGGGAGCCTTGAGTTCAGCGTCAGCTTAGATGAAAACAAATGAGATAATAATGAAATGCTGTGGTAGATTGTTATATTTTGTTGAATTTTGATAAAATATTTATATACCTTTGTTGTGGACAGGTTGGCCCTTATTGCACTTTTAGGGGAAATTCTGTCCGTTTTTACTTAATAGTATATATTTTCTTTTGGGTTCTCATTTATTGTTTTGTCTTATTTTGCTTGTATATTATAGCATATATGTAGGACCGCGTTAGAACCCAATCGTTCCCATTAATGCATTTCATGTTTGCATCTCCATCTTGAGACGCCGAGGGCAGATCCGGGTCGGCTTAACCGAATCTAGTAGATTAACGAACGGTTTGGTCGCAGGTGACATTTTCGGGTTGGTTCACGGGTGAGCCGAAACGGGGTGTTACAATTATTGTAAATCAATGACTCATATGAAACACCATTGGTGATACTAATTTTTCTCAAAGAAAAGAGTGTGAAATAAAAAAAACACTTCTAAGTTCTAACCATCATTTCTATTATGAATTCCACTTCTAGGTTTTGTCTTTTGTTATCAAACTCATGTAATGAAAATCGGCTATGTGAAAGATGACAAATCCCTAAGTTTAAAATCATATAAACCATGGCCGTGTCAAAATCATATAAACTAAGTTTAAAATCATATAAACCATGGCCGTGTCAAAATCATATAAACTATTACCGTGTGCTGCAGGTGCAGTGGCTATAAGACGTATTAGGTAAAAAGTGGGTAATTCAATTCTCTCCGTTGCGGTCGTTATAAGGTTGATGTTATTTGTATGTGTGGCGTGTTTAAAATTAGGAATTGCATTGAAAAACAGCAAAAAAAAAATCATGCAAGCTTAAAAACTCCAAGGGCAAAGGTAATGTTATTGTTTGTAAGTTAATGGTAGTCACCTCTTCATGTACAACCTCAAAGAAATGACTACAGACATGGGGGAAAAAAGGGGATTGATGATCCATGAATTCTGCTGGAAGCTGCTTGAAAACTTATGAGATGCTGTGTGTAATATGTATTTTATAATGAACAAATCACAGTGAGTTATCTGTGATTCTTCTAAGTGACAAGCTAACAGGCGTCTCCAGTAACTTAACTTGGATGTTGCTCCATGAATCTCCTTTAGTAGGCAAATCAGCTATTTTCTCTGCTATTTTCATGTCTTCTGGTAAGATGGAGGCAAACACTGTGTATTCTTTCTTCCATTCATCGTGGTTTGCAAGGCTTATGAAGAACTCAGGTCCTGAATCAATCCATGCAACTGACCCTCTTTTCAGGGTAGGGCAAGCTTCCTTTGGCATTGGATTGAAAGAGACCCCCTCGGCCGCAAGCGTTCCCTGAATCAATGCAAATGGTGGTCCAAGCGGAGCCTGCATGGCCATTTTAAGACCATGTTAAGTTTGCACATTCAGAAATCAGAAGAAAATAACTTCATTGAAAGAAAACAAAACAGGGAATAAAGCTTTTACATCAACAATGTGGCTTCCTCCAGCATCCCATAAATTTCCGCGACCCTCCGCACGATAAAAGTGGCAACCAGCACAATGACGCAGAGTCAACAGTTCAAGAATGTGTGCCACCGATCTTGGAGCACAATGGGGCAGAAGCTAATACAGGTGATTGATAACCAAGGAAAGAAAACCAAAAGTTATAAACTTGAAGTTTGAGACAAGTAAACATAAGATAATTGAGAGGCATATTTACTTTCATGTGAAGAACTCCATACTCTGTTCCCAATCCAATGATACCCTGCAAAACAAGAAGTACATGTGATCAAGCATAGAACCAACATTTACATTTCAAAGACGGTCACTGCATATAGTAATTACAAAAACGTCTTCTGCTGTGGCTTCCGTTTCAATTCACTCAGTTATTATATTTCTTATTCACCATTTTTACAAATAATAGGACGGATTGGAATTCATATCCTACAGCAAGTTCAATCATGATATATGAGCTAATTTTAAATTAACTTATATGACCATAAGCATTTCAAGTTCCAATTCTCACACTGATTTCATCATTAAACAGAGCCACTGAGAAACAGATAAAGACGAGAGATGGGAAAGATGCAAATGATAATCTATTAGTACCTCCCCTTTGCCATAAATAAGTCCTGAAGTCCAAATAACTTTTTCGCCAGAGTCTTGTTTCTCAGGGTTTAAAGAATCCTTCTGCTTCTTCAACCAGCACTAATATATACAAAAATAAGAGTAAGCTTATAAAATTGATAAATTCTTTGATCAAATATCCTAATTTTTTATGCCAAGTTAGTTTTTTCATATAGGATATATATCAGATCTAAGGTGTTGTTTGCACAATAAAGATATCTCAGTTCTCATTACTTTGGAGGGAGAAAGATGGAATATAAATTTTAGAACATATCAAGATAAGTTAGGCTAGTTTCATCTTAGATTTTGTGGACAATCTTCTTTAAGGCCAAAAGAACTAGGTTTTCCCCTTATCCACTCAAATAATTTCAATTCAACAACATGCAATCTTCATCACATAAGTTCAGAAATAACATTTAGTAAAATGATGACAATCCATAATAAACATCATGTACACCAGTGAATAAGAAAAGGAAGTTATAACTTTCCAAAAGAGAGGGGGAAAAACCGTAACAGTAGCTTAGACAAGATGGGTAGGAAGAATGATAATTCCTTTCTGAAACTGAAATTTTACTGCAACTAAGTATGCAGACAAACGCAACCCTCTTTCTTTTTTCTGGAACATATTTTCGGAAACAAATCAGACACAAATGCCACATTTCAATATAAAACATCAAAATGCCCAACAAAAAGGTAGGTAGCGTAAAACTATCACATAAGCAAGAAAAAATTCTTTGATGGTAGAACAATCCTTTTTTCGAGCCATAAAAAATACCAGAAACCAGAAACAGGGCGATCTTGAACCAATAACTACTCATCGTCAACAAGTTCATCAAAATTCAAAGCTTCGAAACCATCAAATTGAGCTGAGCAAGCGTCTGATCTCTGATCCAATTAACTGATCCCACACGCACATATCCAAAATCCAGGTCCAATGACAAACTACAAACCATCCATAATCATTCATTCTTTACAGTTCCACAATCTAGCATTCAACATTAGCAGCATTTATGTACAAAACTAACATCCCAATAACATCAAATCATCAACTCCCAACGCAAAAAAGATCAAGAATTTAACAAGAAACAAGATTCCCACCTCGCCGAAGTGAGGGCCGCACCTTTCCCTATCCCCACAGAACACCCAAGAGTCGCACAAGCAAGGCCCGTCCCCGCCTCCGCACATCGACCTGCACGCCCGGCAACAACCGTCCGACGAATTGAACTTGAACTCCGTCCCCCACTTCACCGCCGTACCCCACAGCTCCAGGTTCGGCACCCCCTCGCAGCAGTTCTCCACCCCCGCCCCCGCCGCCTCCCCGCCCTCCAAACCCGGCCTCGCCGGCTCAGCTTGATCCACGGATCGGAAGGTGAAGAAGATGGCCAGGTAGGCCAGAGAGCAAGAGAGGAGGGAGAGGGAGAGGAGGATCAGGAAGGAGCGGCCGCCGGACTCCGGCTCGCCGAGCTGCCGGCCCATGCCGGCGGCGAAAGATGGGAACTTTCCGGCCGGGGATGGTCGGAGAGGGTGGTTCCGGTGATAGGTTGTCGCCGGCGAGGTGGGGAGGGGGGTGGCGGTGGTGGGGAAGAAGGCGCGGCCATTCTTGGAGATCAGACTTTGGTGGAAGGAAGGAGACGACTTTTCCTTCTTGGGCCTACTTCTTATTCAAAGCCACTTATATGTGTAGATATTACAATATATAAAGGGTTTGGTATGACATTATATATAGGGTAATATTTTTCTGCCCCAAGCTCCGTTCAGGGCCGTCCGATTACAAGGATGGCTTAGATTTGATTTACTTTTTTTAAAAAAATTAAAATTTGATCTGAACCGTCCGATTATAAGGACGGTCCAGATCGAATGTTAAAAAAACCTGCTCCGCCGCCCTGCCGCCATCCAGCCGCATTGCCACCCCGTCGCGGACGCCTCCGGTGGACTCGCCGGCTGTGGCCAGATCTGGCGGCCGGAGCCGGGGCGGGAGAGGGAGAGCGGGGGCGGCGGAGCGGGGGAGGCGGAGCAGGGGCAGGGGAGGGAGGGTGGGGGCGGCAGAGCCCGGGCAAGGGCTGGGGGAGGGAAGGGGGCGGGCGGAGCGGCCCACCGCCTCACCGCGGCCAGATCTGGCGGCTGGAGCCGGGGCGGGGGAGGGAGAGCGAGGGCGACAGAGGGAGGACAGGGCGGCGGAGCTCGGGCAAGGGCGGGCGGGAGGGGGAGGGGCGAGGGCGGCGGCGGAGCTCAGGCAAGGGCAGGGGGAGGGAAGGGGGCGGGCGGAGCGGTCCCCCGCCTCGCCCTCCGCCTGCCCCACCCACCCCCTCTGCCTGCCCCCACCTCGCCCCCGCCCACCTCCTCTGTCCACCCCCTCGCGGCCGCCCCACTCCCCCTCCCCCTCGGCCCACCTCCTCCACCCCCCTCTCGTCCCCTCCCCCTCCACGCACCCCCCTCTCGCTCAGGCCCTTTCCGCCCCCTCCCCCTCCACTTGCCCCCGCCTCACCCCCAGCCCACCCCCTCGCGGCCGCCCCGCTCCCCCCTCGCCCCCTCCCCCTTGGCCCACTTCCTCCGCCCCCCTCTCGCCCCCCTCCCCCTCCGCGCGCCCCCCTCTCTCCCTTGCCCCCTCTGCCCCCTTCCCGCTCCGCCGCCCCCGCCCTCCCCTCCCCCGGCCTGGCTCCTCCGGCCGCCAGATCTGGCCGCGGCAAGGCAAGGGGCCGCTCCGCCCGCCCCCGCTCTCCCTCCCCGGCCCGGCTCTGGCTGCCAGATCTGGCCGCGGCCGGCGAGTCTAAATTAACTTTTTAAAACCAATAAATCTGGGCAGTCCTAACAATCGGACGGCCCAGATTAATCTGTGGTGCAAAGTTGCCACGCTGCCTCTGGCGCAGAGTAGCGGTTCTCTTATATATATATATATAATATAGAATAATATAAAATTATGTTTTTAAAAGTTAAGTAAGAATAATTTGATAGCTCATTCTAAGTATTCAAGTTTGATTCACGTTTAATTTAATTAGGTTTAACGGAAGCGAAATCGGAGAGACTTTGTGTGCGCCACCCACAGACTATTGATGATCTCACATGCAATTACAGCCAATGATGATCAGGATGACGTGCATCCTTATACGCACATCCTTATGTGCGTATGTGGTGGCGCACACACTATTGAGTCAAGCTAAACTGAGATATTCAATAATTCCACCAAATTCAAACCGATTAACTCTTACACTGAGATTCTTTAAGCCATGAGCAAAAGAGGTAATTTTTTAAATTATGTAAGATGCTAATAGTAAGACATTACATAGATAATGTAAATCAAATGTAATATTTTGTTAGGATTGAATTGTATCAGGTTTAATTTTGAGTTGAGTTGTGTCGATCACTTCTTCTGAAGACTTCTTTTGTTCAAGCTTTATTTATAATTTACTAAATTATTAATTTCAATCAGAACAATCATTCAATTTGAGCACAAATTCAAGCACCAAGAGTAGGCAAAAAACTTTCCCACATAATATATCATAGTGGGTTTGGCTTAATTCATATTTGCTATTAAAATAATAAATAATTATTCAACTTAAAGTTAATAGTTTTATGAATTATGAATAAAATTTGAGTAAGTGTTCAGTATGACTCAGCTCGATGCTAAGTTTATTCTACATCGGTTGTGGATAATATTGATGACTTATATATAGATTAATAAAAAAACATTATTTATTAACCTAATTTTTAGATTAAAAGAGGCACATGACACTTATTGCAATTTTTCTTTAGTTGTTACAAGTTCCTACGCCAATTGTAAAAATTTTCTTCATAAGTTTTATCTAATGATTTACCAAGAGTTTATAAAGGAGCTTGAAGTTTGTCATGTGATGATATATGAAGGATATATAAAAGGAGGGAGATTGAAGTTTGTCGTGTGATGATATATGAAGCGTATATGAAGGGAAGATTGCCTGGCGATGATAGTTTTGAGAACGCCCAATGTGCATAAGGATATTGTGAGGTTTATCCCACATCGGTCGTTAATAATATTGGTGACTTGAATATAGGCTAATAAGAAAACCTTATTCATTGTGATAGCTTTTAAATTAAGAGTGGCTTATGACACTTATTATGATTTTTCTTTGGTTGTTACAAGTCCTTTTTGGAGGCCTAAAGGGTTTAACACTCGAAAACTTGAGCCCGATATAAAATTTAGATTAGCTCAATTTGTTTACTTAATATTTTATTATATATGTGTTTGGATGACTTCCATTGGATCAAATATGTATTTAAAAGACACTACTTTTATGGATTAAAAAACGTTATGATAATAGTTGAGTTTGAATGCAGTGAAAACATTCAAATTTTGTTTGTTTGCCTTGACTTGAAACTAATTGAATTAAAAGCAAGCCAAACTTGATGGAGACTTAGGATGAGTTCTTAAGCCACTAGAGCCTCACTTCATGAAAATATAGCATCATATCAAATAAAATTTGATATAGCTAATTTGTGAAAAACAAGTTGAATTTACAACCATTTATAACCCTACGAGGAAATGATTGTTCATAACTTTGATTAAGCGCTTTGTAAAACACTCTGGCAAAGTTCAATTTGTCTAGAATATGATGAACTAGATACCTCTAAAAGAAGTCTTAGCTTTTGTGCGCTGCATGAAAATGCAGCGCAGTAGAATCTGGGCCGCAGGATTAAAATCCATCGGCCCAAATTTTACTAGAGATCCAGACCCGCCTGGCTGCCCACCCACCCGCTTGCCCGCTGCCTGGCTGCCCGCCCGCCTAGCCGCCGCCCGTCCGCCCGCCTAGCCACCACCCACCTGCCCCCCACCGCCCCCTGCTTGACCGCTCGCCTAGTCGCCACCTGACCGCGCGCCTGCCCGCCGTCTGACCGCCTGCCCGCCCATCCCCACCCCCAGCCGGCGGCCCCTCGCCCGCCCCGTCGGCGCCCTCCCTACGCCTTGTAGCGGCGGCCCCCTTGCCCCTGGCCGCCCCATTCAACCTCCCAGCCGCCGCCACAGCGCACCCCCCCACCGTTCCTCCCTCCCCCAGCCGAGCCCCGGCCAGCCAATGTCCCCCCCGCCCCCACCCCATTGCGGCACCCCAAACTGCTCGCAACCGAAGCCACTCACCGCCCGTCACCTTGCCGCGGCTCCCCCGACATGATCTGCCTTCCCGACCCCGCCCGCCGCCCCGCGACCGACTCCCCACCGCGACGGACCACCACCGCTACCCCGCTGCGGCCCGCCCGCCCCTCCACCGCAGCCCCCCAAGCTGCCCGTGGGCGGCTTTGGGGGCCGCGGCAGGGTGGTGGGGGTGGTCCGTCGCGGTGGGGAGTCGGTCGCGGGCGGGGTCAGGAGGGCAGATCGTGCCAGGGAAGCCGCGGTAGGGTGGCGGGCGGCTTTGGTCGCGGCGGGGGCTCGGTCGTGCGGCGGTGGGTGGGGTTGGACGGGCGGCAGGGCCGGTGGGCAGGCGGGCAGGAGGCCGGATTGGACGGGCCTGGCGGGTCTGGCGGGTCTAACGGGTCACGGGGTGAGGGGTTATGGGCTTCAAGGCTGCAGCGCATTGCAGCCTTTATATATATATATATATGCCTAACTTGTGCCCAATACTATGATAAGGGGAACTCATACCCCATTAGGAGGGGTGCAATATTCTTTAGGAGGGTTGTGACTGCTAATAAATAATTGTAATTTTTATTTAAAGACACAACCACTAATAGATACCTTTTCATAAAAGAGTATGATTAATGGTATTTGAATGGTGCCCACAAGATTTCCCACATTAACAAATTATAATGGATTGCAAACTTAGCAGAAGTTCTGAATGCTGGATTTAAAAATGAGTTAAAAATTTTATGTTCTAATTAGAAGAACAAATTGAAAATGAGTTTTACATGTAGTAATGCAATTTTGATTCCGATTCTTGCATCAATCTTGATCAGTTGGAAGTTGGAACCTGGATTTTGTTGTAGATATACAATGAACATATATGATATAAACATAGAAGATAAAGAACAGATTTATTTTGTGTCTGTGTATGAGCAGAAGATCCACTTACAACTAGTTAACTCAAAGCTACACTTTGTTGGTCTGTCTACAAGAGCAAAGAGGGATCAAACAAAAACAAAAATGAAACATGAAATTGGCCACTAGATCGAAAACTTCAAGAGCAAATTGAGATCAACATCTTGTTTTCACCTCCCTACACATTTAGATCTATGACCATGGTTAGCTTCATCCTTCTACCCGTTGTTTCGAAGTGACTACAACTAGTTCTGCGTCGGATTCGAAGGACTTGGTGGCTTGTTTCGAAGGCTTGCTTCAATGCCTGATTCCATTGTGGCTCTCTTCCCATGGAGGTTTTTGATATCAGTAGTTGTAGAAGCAGAATCAGGTTGAGAATGCAGCAACAACCTTCTTGGAAGGCTAAATATTGATCCAACTTGAGTATGGCTGATCATTTCTTGATGATGATCATGAACATGAAGAGAGGATGAAGATGGCAAGAAGCAAAACATGACCAAGGAAAGAATAAGTGATAGAGCTAGCAAGCTGGTTTTCATGGCACTGTGAAGTATGGACCAAGAAGTGGGGATGACCAAAATGTTCATGGCTTAGGGTTTTTATGAGGTCTTTGTGTGACTGGTACACAATAGTATATAATTATACACCTGTAGACCAAGCATTAAACAAAACAAACCACATGCTATAACTGTGTTACCATCTAACTCTTAGTGTTTTGATCAGTAAAATCAGATTGAGAGCGAAAAAACCAAAGTTGGGTTTGTTGTTATTAGGTTTTCTTGACAATTTAACATAGAGATTGGAGAGGATATATCTTGGAAGCAGCTCAACATGTGATGCTGCATTTGACTATTCACTATCTCGTGAGCTTGTGAAGATCATATTTGTGATGTGGGTCGTGTGTGTCAACACGTGACTGTGATATAGATTGCCCAATTACTTGATCCTTCTTCATTTTGTTCTCTAATTTGTGCAACTGGGATTAGATTAGTGACAGATTAGGGCTTCAAAAATTCATTATGTATGGAAGGATATTTAATTAATTATTAGGGGACGTTATATAGACCAGGCCATGCATGAAAGAGATCTGATCTATTGGGAAGAAGATTGGTTGTGGTTATTTATGTAAGTGATGAAGTCGTTTAAATATATGTCACTATAACTAGTTTTGTAACAGCTATTTGATGCAGGCTGTTGATGGAACTGGATCTTTCCTAATTACCAACTCAAGCTCCTTCAATATATGTGAGTGGCTGATCGACTAAGTGCATGGAGGAATATGGAAAACATTTTTGTTCGAGCTCTACGATTTAAGTTCATACATGACTGGCCAAAGACCGGTGTGATACTTGGGCTAGTAAGTAAATTAAGCAAAATGTCGCACTATATACGACTTATTTTATAGATAATTTTCGATTTTATAGATAAATCCTCATTGAATATTTTGTTTTTTTCATATAGTTGAGGCTCAAATATCCATAAATTGGTTGTTTGCTTACTAGCCTAAGCAAAAATCACTAGCTCTTTCGAAGGTTCTTGCTCATATATGTAGAATAACGAGACAAACTCTAATTTTTAAAAATAGACTCTAATTAAAAAGTATAATTTGGTAGAGTTCAACAATTCAACGTTAATAAGATGAATGCAAGTTTATACATAACTAGCCAAAAACCGGCATGATGCTTGGCCTATTAAGTAAACTATGTAAGATGTCGAGTCATGCACAACTTATTTCCCATAAATCCTAATTTGTAAGATGTTGGGTTCCCTAAAGTGTGATTATCTAAAGACAAATAAGACAACAACATTACTCGTAAGGTTAATAAATTGGAAGATGGTGCCCCCAACAATCCACTAATTTGTAAATACTAAATAGTTACAAAAGTTGTCATTTTTCAAGTTGCAGGACTTAGAATAATTTACAACAAGCTCTTGTTTTGCCAAACAAGCTTGGTTAGATTGCATCGTCTCGTACTTAACACATGGGAGCAATTTTATGTTTTCTTTCCTATCTCAGGCAGTGACAGAAGCTTTTCTTCAAACGGTGTAGACGGTTTTCAAGTACTGAGAACTGTTTTTCAGATAGTACAAGCGTGAACTCATCATCTTGAACTAGCGGAACCTCTCCCTCCACACACTTCTTCCTTGATGCCTGTACACAACAAGTCATATCAGAACATAGGATCTCCCAAATCTGGCATACAGATCAATTAGTGTCCCTTTTACCTTTGCTATCGCAGTTGTCACTTGCTCTGGACTAGCTTTCGCTAATCTCACTACTTTAATAGATCTGGTCAGTGGCACTATCTCATCATCTTCATCTTCCTCGGAGGATAACTCGAATTTCTTTCTTCTAGGATGCACACTTGGCGACTGTTGTTGAGTTGGATGCTACGGCTCACCATGTGGGGTTGATGAATTTTTGCGATGTTGCCTATCATTCTCTAGGTAATCTCTATCTCGATAGCCTCTTTCTTTCTACCTCTCATAGCCCTTACCTTCTCTTCGTCGCCCATCTTGTCTGGAGTGTTGGGTTTAACCGGTTTTAAGTCTATTTTGGGGCCCATTAAGCCCAACAATAATATTAGAGCCCAAGTTTTCTTCTGTTGATTGTGGTTGTCTTTTTTATGGGTTCCACCTGATAATTTAAGGGGAGTTTTTCAGGTAATGATATGTGAGTTCCGTCCGATGAAGCGGGATTGTCAGATGACAATAATTTTAGGGTCACCCGATGGGTGAATGGGAGTTGTTAGATTTATCTCATATTGGTCGTAGAGGAAGCTAGTGACTTGTATATAGGCTTATAGGAAAGTTTTATTCATGTGAGCTAGATTTTGGATTAAGAGAGACCCGTGACATTTATTGCAAGTCCTTTTAGGGGCCATGAAGCCCAACAGTGGTATCAGAGCCAGGTTTTGCATACGCCAATTGTGATTATCTCTTTCATGAGTTCCACCTCTAGGTGGGTGCCCTCTGATGAAAGTGAGATTGTCAGACGATGATAATGTTGGGATCGCTCGATGTATGATGTGTGAAGGGGAATTGTTGGATTTATCTCACATTAGTCGTAGATGTATTGGTGACATATATATATAGGCTAATGTGAAAGCTTTATTCGTTAAACTAGCTTTTGAATTAAGAGAGACCCGTGACATCGGTTTCAAATCCCTTTTAGGGGCCCATTGGGCCCAACATAGAGTGGTCATCTTTGTGCCGCCCATTGGGCCCAACGTGGAGTGGTCATCTTTGTGCCGATATTAATCTCCATGATGCCCAAAACAATGTTAGGACCGCTGTGGCGCAACTACTCATCAAATCCGTGTCCACACACCAATACATGCCCGGCGGTAGGACTCATACTTCACAAATTGGTTTTAAACTAGCAAATTATGCAAGCCTTATAATTATCTAATCTTATTAATAAAATGAGAATTCAATAGTGACTTATGATTAAAATAAAAATTCAACTAATCAAAATATTAAAAAATAAAAAATAAAAAGTTAAATTTGTAAAACCCGTAACTCAAGTCAGGATTTTACTTATGTGAACTAGACGGTTCAACCATCGGTTTGAGTTGATTCAGTTTAAGAAACATGCGCTGAGCCAAAGCCGGCCATGCGTTATGAGTAATGAGGGTTAAGTGTACCCGATCATATGATGATAACGTCAGAAAATTATAAGAAATAAGTTATTAGAGTATATGACAAAGTTACGAGAGTATACGATAGTATGCCAATTATTTTTTTATGTATTTGAACATAGAATTATTTGTAGGCTGAATAACGTCGCGTTAGATAGCAGTTTTGGTAGGTTATTAGTTATAGAACGTGTCATTTTGATGTTATTGAGTGTATTATATTTTATGGTATTTTTCATATTTTTTTGGATTTTTTAGAATTTCTTATGAGTTAGTTATTATTTTTTTCTCAAGTCGAAGTCGAGCTGACTTTTATTTACAAAATTTCCACCGATCTATTCAAAACCCCCTCCCCAACGTTTCCATCCCTCACACCGTTGTCGATGCTGCCTTCAGCCGCCACACCACCGCCGATCTCCGCCGGACCATAACCAAGTCGTTCCCTACCTTCCCAGTTGTCTCCAGGCCTCCACAACGTGAAGAAGTCATATGTTTGCACTACACTCCTGATGCCAATTCCCCCGCCAGCTGCATTGCTTTACCATCACCATGCCACCATCCCCGTCCCGTCAACCTTTCCACTGTAGTGCACCACCGCTGGAACAGGCCCAAGGTCCGATCGGGCAAGCCTTGCTTGAGGCGTCATTGCCTGACACATAGTCGTCGTCGCTCTTGTCCTCACCATGGTCACGTTGAACTTGTCGAGCCAGTGTCGACCCATACCCCTGATCACACCACCTCGTCGACCAAGCAGCCGCCGGCAGCAGCCTCACATGCTGTGGCTAACACCTATCGGAACTACCAAAATTTGCCAAAAATTGTCGTATTTTCGCTAAACTCCTCCCGCCAAACATGATCGAACTTCGGATGCTGCCTAGTGCCTAATTCGATTCCCAAGACATGCGATGAAACCCTAATTGGCACTGATTGTTGTCGATCATCATTCTTTCACTGACAATTCAGATAATGCGCATTAACTTTTAGATTTTGTGTAGGTACGGAGTAGAAGCTCACCACCTATGCGCGTGTCCACAATTGGAGCTTCTACTAGGTCCGTTTGGAACTCGCTTCTAGTTTGATCATGTCCTTTATTGTGATTTGGTTTGACAGGTAAGTGGACGTGTCGAGTGGTAGATTTATCATATACCACTCCACATGGGCTATTTAGTTGATCATATTTTTGGATTAATAACCTTTGAGGATAAGATCGCTCGAGTTTGTTTTGAAAACTCAGATTTAGATCGTGATGCCTTCGGGCTTACTATATTATAATCCTTACCAGATATATATATATATATATATATATATATATATATATATATAGATTTTTGGTTTTTTAGTGAGATGTGAGACAAGGGAAAGTTAATTCACATGTACCATGAACGGGTGCACGTGTCAGTCAAAACAGGCTCTGGATTGGTGATTGGGTCGTTACATTCCCGAGGGATCCTGACAACTCTACATTTAGTGTTCATCAAACCTGAAGAAATGTGAATGATTATGGGTACTACTATGAAATGCATATCTAAACATGTGGATTCAAAGGGCACTGAAGGTGCCAGGAGTTATACGGAGGATGTAGAGGGTTTTAGTACATTGAAATTTCCAAACGTAGGATAGTATGAAAATATCGAGAGAGGCATATGACGAGTTAGATTGGGTCGTTGTTCAAGCCAAGGCTTATGGTTCTTGATTAATGCCCTTATGAGTGATTTTAATGTAGAAGAATATATAATTGATTTTATTTAACATGAGAGTCATCTCTCATGTGCCAGTTTAATTATTTAGTTATTTTTTGACAAATAACACTTGTTATTGACTTTTTCTTATTATATATGAGGTGAAAACCTAAATGACTAAGTACTATCAGGACCACGAAGGAGGAGCAAGGCACCATGCTCACAGTACATGCCAAGATTGAATGATAATTTGATATGATGTACTAGTGTGAATTGTTGTGGTTAAATGTAAAAATGTCTTATTGCAAAAACTGTTTGTGTGAATAATAAAATAATTATGAACATAATTAAATACGATGAGCAAATGGGATCAAGATCTAACTCGAAAAGATAAAATCTATTATGATGTGAATGTTGTGAGAAAATACAATATTTTGGCAATGCTTTAGGTTTTTATAGTTATATATGTACTATTGTTGTTGACAAGATGATCCCTATTGTATTTTTATGATAGACTATGTTCGTTTAATTTTAAAAATCGTTGTTTTTCATATTTTTAATGGGTTTTTTTGTTTTGAATATAGATTGCATTTCATATCATTCATATAGAATAACATTAGGGCCTAAACATCTAATCCATGCATTAAATATTTGCATCATCATCTTAATACACCGAGCGTAAATCCAAATTGGATTGACTGAATTAAGTAGATTAGTGAACAGTTTGGTTACATGTAGAATTTCTGGTTCGATTCGTGAGTGAGTCACATCAAGGTGTTACAAAATTATTATATTTTATCTTCTCATTCAATTTGGATCTATTTTTTAAGTCAACCATAATTTATACCTAATATTTTAAATTATTATAATTTATCTCATTATTTAACGAGAATTTATCTATAAATTAAAATTTATCAACAATATAAATCGTACGTCGCATATATCTCCCCTACTTATGCAAACACGTTTACAATGATGGTATATAGTTCCTACAACCAGAATCCAAGGCATGTACATAATAGGAAGGAATACAATATCAAAAAACAAATTAAGTGAATAATAAAAAAACCTTATAAAATGTACATTTGTCAAGGAGTCCACTTTTAGGGTGGAGCTCATTTAATTTTACACTGGCCAACGATCAGGTGGTATATATATATATTGTGTGTGTGTATTATTTTAAAATCCAACCAAAATTCTGTCATTATAAAAAATTAATTTAATCAATCAATGAGCAACATGATTGTGCATTTTATAAAGATCATGGTATCAAGAAATGCTATAGTAAGTACCCAAATGTTAGTTTTGGTTTTTTCTAATTACCATTAAAGTCTACCTCAAAAACAGGAGATTAATGGTGGTGTATACCATAATAATCAATATTAAAGAAACCACCAAAATAAATATATATTATATAAAATTACTATACACAAAACCACCCAAGGTACACAAAACTCCAATCAAGCCAACCAAAAAAAAAGCTCAACCTTTTTTCTCATCAATAAAATAAAAGGTTGTCCGTACAAAATTAATAGTCAAAATTTCAATACACTAAGCCAAATTGGTCATGGTCCAACCAATTTTCTTTTATTCGCTTGTCTTTGGTCCCGACTGCTTTTGTCCCTTTATTTTTTTATCAATTGCCTAAACAACAAGTGAAAAAAAGTATTCCTCACCCTTTTTCTTAAATAAATAGTTTGGTCGAAGGGTGCTCATTGAATATATTAAATACATAATTTTACTTGATTTAAATTAAATTGTTTGTTTTTAAGGTTACGATATATATATATATATATATATATATTATTCTTTTATTCACTTGTCTTTGGTCCCACCATTACTTTTGTCCCTTTATTCACTTATCTTTGGTCCCGACTACTTTTGTCCCTTTATTTTTTTATCAACCGCCTAAACAACGAGTGAAAAAAAAGTATGCCTCACCCTTTTTCTTAAATAAATTGTTTGGTCGAAGGGTGCTCATTGAACATATTAAATAAATTTTACTTGATTTAAATTAAATTGTTTGTTTTCGAGGTTAAGATATATATATATATATATATATATATAATATCTGAGATTAAAAATAAGAGAATCTAAAAATATATAATAAAAATTGAATCTAACTAATTTTAATTTCTTAAAAAATTTAAAAAAATCAGTAAAAAGTCTCGGGTTCAAATCTAATCAATTTAAATTTTAAATTTTTTATTAATAAGAGACTGTCTACTTATATTTAAAAAAATATAATACAAAATTTAAATAATTATAATATATCTTTTCATTATATATATATTAAATTAGTTAAAAATATAAAACTATAAAACTACGTACGTCAGACCCTCGAGGGTTATTATGTACTAATTACTATAATAATAATATAATAATTAAGCGCGAAGGCCAGCCATTACCGGGGATTGGTCTCGTTCCCGTCCTTCTTCCCGGCTGTTCTCGTTGTTCGGTGACAGAATCAGAGGAAGAGGGTTTTCGATTCCACAAAAGAATTGCCATTTTCGGTGAGCAATTTCTGGATCTCGGTTTTCTTGGGTGCAATTTTCTCCCGGTTTAATGTGGTTACGAAATGACGTTGATGGGATTTTTTTTTTTGGCTAGCGTGGATGCATGTCGATGATGATGGATTTTTCTGTGAATTTTGCAGGTTTTTCTGATCGGGGGGACGGTTTTTTGATTTGATTATGGGCTGGAATTGAATAGGTTGTTGCTTTTTTGATGATGTGTGTGTGTGTGTGTGTGTCTGTTTTGGTTGCTGTTGTTGTTGTTGTTGTTGTTGTTGTTGTTGTTGTCATTGGTGTTAGTAATGTTGGGTTTCAACAGGCATAAACCCAGAAAAAAACAAACATATAGCTGTGGACTATTGCACGATCAGTAAAAATTGGTTTCACAACAATATAGTAAACAATGTAATTGTATATGAAACATCAATTAAATGACTTAAATAAGGAGAAGGAAATTTAAACCAGACGAAATATAATTTGAAGTGTATATAGGGATAGCTTATTCAAGCATCATTTGCTATACCTGCACTTTCATGTGCATCTCATATAATAAAATGATTAGACACAAAGTGTATAACCAAGGTAATGGATTCTAAATATACAGAACTAGTTCCATATAACAAAGGGGACACAGGTTCAAGTACATGAACATACCAGGAGAACATTACAAAATGATGTACACAATTAATCACAGGAGAGAATTCTAGATCAAGCACTAGAATAAAGGCTCTTGATCAAAGAATAAAGACGGATCATTTTTCTTTATACCTATTTGGGATGGTGACTTTTAATTCCTCCCGCACGGATCTCCCGTTGGAATCACTAAGTCAAGCAATAGAGAAGTCCAAAGCAAAAGAAAATTCTTCTGATGACGGTCACTTCTTATCAGAGAAGAGGGAACAAGGGAGAGAAATGGGTTACAAGCCCATACAACTAACATATGGATTGTTCTTGTTGTGATTGCACAGGTTGTGAATTGAGATGTTTTTGGGGACGGTGGGATTGAAGCACTAGCTGTGCTTGGTTGTGTAGTTCCAATAAATGGGCTGTTTTCAGTCTAAGGATAAAAGGCAGTTCCCTGGGCACGAAGATCCTGTCAATCTCGCTTCTCAAACGGCTTGTAAGATTTAAAGCTTCATTCTTTTTGTATTTTTTTAAAGATATTTATGTTGTTCGATATAAGTAATTTTTGTGGTTCTATTGGAATTTTTTGTTGAGAGGTTGAGTCAGTTTATTGAATTTTTTGTTTGCAGTTAGTGTTAGTGAAGTGGAGGCTCTGTTTGAGTTGTTTAAAAGCATTAGCAGTTCTGTGGTTGATGATGGCCTGATAAGCAAGGTGTTGTGCTATTGGCCGCTTTGTTTATTTTTTTGACAGTGCGTGTTATATAATGAGTTGGTGGTTGGACATTGCCTTGCGTTTTCTTTCTATGATTGCATGAGTGTTATCAGTTTGAAAAACTCTAATATTTGTGAGTCAGGAAAAAAATGTAATAAATCGAGAAATCTCAAGTTCTACCAATGCTAATTCAATGAGAGAAACAGTGCCTACTTTGGCAGAGAGCAAAAAGTGAACGTGCTGGGGATTGACCAGTATTTGAAAGCTTTATGCCTGTGTGAAGTAGTTCATAACAAGAATTCTGTTTAACAATTGTCAGTATTCAAAAGCCATATGCAAATTAGTTGAAGAATTGGCATAAAGACCTCATCATGCTTTGGCATATTTCAGTGAAAAGTCAAAATCACTTTGCATGAAATTTGTATGACTTTGTTTTGTACCAGTAACATTGCAAATTGTTCAGCCAACTTGAATTTGCTTCTCATTTCCTTATTTCTTTGACAACAATAGGAGGAGTTTCAACTAGCTATTTTCAAAAACAAAAAGAAGGAGAACCTTTTTGCAAATCGGGTATGGTTCTATCATTAAGGTTTTTCTAGAAAGTCGAATCAATTATAAAATTTGCATGGCTCCTTGATCTCATTCCATTATCTATTTTTATGTTTAAGAATGCAGCATTTTAATGTTATATGCTCATTTTGTAAGTTCTAAGAAGAATGACTAACTACTTGTTGACATAGTTCATGCTAATTTGAAAATTGAATTCTATCATGCTGCTATTTTGTCAGCTCTGTTTTATGTAACAGAATGTTGCACTACTAAACATAGTCATATTGATTGAGTTGGAGTGGCCGAGATGTGCATGTTAGGGTGCATATCTGGTAAAAACCTTAGAGACTGAATTCCTAATAATACCATCAGTGCACAATTGGTGGTCAGACTGATTGAAGATGACTGAGAAATATAGACTTCGTTGGTTTGAGCATGTGCAAAGATGCCCCTAGAGGTGGTTGGGAAGAGATATAATGGATTTTTGTGATACGATAAGAAGAAACAGCCCAAAAGGGTGTGGATGGAGACATCCATTAGAAGAAGAAGAAATAAGAATTAAGATGGAAGCAAGCTTGATTATCATTTATTTTGTTAGCTAACTTGTATGAGTTGCAAGGAATAACAGACTTTTTCCAGTAACTTAGTTATTTATGAGTAGGTGGAAGTAAAAGACAGCAACAAACATGAGTAAACTTATATGGTCAATATTATATTCTAATCACTCATTTAAGTTGTGGTTTGCAATTGGGTTTCTTTTCATCATCTGAATGAGTGATGGTTTTCATTTTACATGAACAGATTTTTGACTTATTTGATGTTAAGGAGAAGGGAGTGATTGATTTTGGTGACTTTGTTCGAGCACTTAGTGTGTTCCATCCCAATGCACCACAGGAGGAGAAGATTGATTGTAAGTGTTAATTAAAGTATCTGATAATTTTGGGTATCTTCTCTCTTGTAAGCTGATTTTTCATTTGCTTCTTTTGCTATTGACAGTTTGTTTCAGGCTATATGATATGGATGGAACAGGATTCATTGAGCGACATGAGGTAATTTCTGTATTCCTTGCATGTTAACTTTTCAAAGAGTCGTGATTTTATGAGTGTGCAATGAAATGGTTCAAATTAGCTTGATAGATACCAAAATTGAAGCTCTTGCTGAGTTATTACCTAATTAACTGGCCATTGCAGACCACTCTGTTTGAAAATTTACTAGTGTTTTAAGGAATACCTATTTTCTGAGTGTGTGAGTGCTAAACATTGCATCAACCTGAAAAATATGAGAGATGTAGTCTACAGTTGGACAAAAGGTTTCCATGAACAGGGAAAAAAATAGGTCATTAGTAATTGCTTAATTCTGGAAAGGCTGTAGACCAATAGACAGGAAGTAAGAGAATGACTCATAACTAAATGTGGATTTTCAGCATGTTCACCAGATAATAATCAAACAACAAAATAAAAAAGGTTCATATGTTATCAAGAAATGTACATGTTAGTTCTAGACTTAAACTTGGATATGCCGAACTTATCTGTCAAACGTATAATCTTTCCATAGCTTTAATCCATCTTTTGCCCATACAGAGTCTTCATTTGTGTTTAAGTTATAAATAGAATGTGATGTTTGAAAGATAAATTTGTCTTCGGAGTAAAGAGAGGAAGAACTACAGTAGAATAGTCTGACCAATAGTTTTTATTTTTATTTAGTATATAGAATCCTCAATGCACCAATTGCTTTGCGTTTGCTGCCTTATGGTGACTACATTATTATTTTATAATTATTTTCAGGTCAAACAAATGCTAATTGCACTTTTGTGTGAATCTGAAATGAGATTGACTGATGATACTGTTGAGACAATATTGGATAAGGTATGAATGGTGAAAGTCATCGTGATGAAAACTTTTCCACTTTTTTTGGCTGTGATTTAAGGAATATCTTCTTTTTTGCTTTTATCTCCCTGCTTCTGCTTTATTTAGCGTTGAAATTTTTAGTATGTTGTTTTTATTGCAAGCAGACATTTCAAGAAGCTGATATGAAAAATGACGGCAAAATAGATAAATTGGAGTGGCAAAACTTTGTTACTAAGAGTCCATCATTGATGAAGATCATGACACTTCCATACCTCAGGTGCGATTTTTTCTTTTAATGTCTTTAAAATTGTATTTTTCTTCATTGAATATATGTGGGTTCTTGAGGGTAGATCATTCCAAAAGAATAAAAGTTGTCTGAACATTTGTTATTTATATATGTGCAGAGATATAACAACCACATTTCCAAGCTTTGTTTTCCATTCTGAAGTTGATGAGATTGCCACATAAGAGCTAAACACCAAACTTATACGCAGGAGACAGTCAATACTACTTATTTTATTCTTTTTTATTTTTTATTTTTTGTATTTGTATTCAAGGAAACTACATTGTCATCATCTTTGAGTAGTTGTCTCCAACTTCAATTGGTTTCTTGGGTCGGCTTCCTTTTTGTTGATGTGTGATGTGGATAGGATTAGTTGAATGAGTAAATAAATTTTTAGGGCGTTGTAGTTAGTTTAACTGCCTACTTTCTGCTTCCCTTTTGTGTTTTTGCATATATTTGTATTTGTGATGTGTTTGCCATTATAAGCATCACCACTTCCGATGGATAAGATATAATTTTGGTGGAAAAAAGCTATTTATCGATGTTTTAAGATATAATTTTGGAGAAAAAAATAGTTCCTTTCAGCTCTTTCCTGGAGTTTAGCAAGCCTACAAAAAAATGGTCAGAAGGTAAGTGCTTAATAGTTAAGAAGAAATACGTATTTAGTTTGAGAAAGTTGGTTATGCACAAGGTTGCTCTTTTTCAATAGTAAACTATTTGTAATGGCTAAAAGTACCTACTGCCTTCGAGATCTATCAACATGTTAGAACAAAATTACTTTCAAAGGCGAAAGCAATATCATGATCATACTGCATCAGACTAAATAGTAAGCATTGCAGCTTATTTTTTTCAAAATAAATTTCTTGTTTGCTCTGGCTACATTTTCCCCCATAAGTCAGAGGCTTATGTTGTTGGATTCTGTTCTGTTGAACTGAAAGTTGATTTGTTTGGGTGAATTTGTTTTTCTCATCACAAAGAAGTTTAGTTGTTTTATGTTGGTTTTTGTTTTTACTTTAGTTTTTTGTAGTGACTAGATGGTGAGAAAATGCTTTTTTGTCTTCACAATTAAGTTATTTACTATTGGAATTTTTTCTCCCCAAACTTCGATGAGAATTATGACTTCTATCTAGTTACGTTTCATCATGTACTGTGTGTGAGAATAACAATATGTAAATGAATGTTATAATGTAAGCAATCTAACTCAGTTGCAAAACAGGGCCATTTCTCTGGTATTCATTCTTTACACAACTTTAAATACATATACTGCAGTATAGTATTATTAGTTTATTTGCTCCATGATTTCCTGCACGCTTTGTGATCAATCCAACGATGGGGCAATGCTGTTGCGTTGAACCCAGCATCTTTGAACCTCTTGTAAACCTCTAACACAGCTCTCAAGTCTATGATCTTAGCATTCATGGTGCGACAACAGTTTGCATGGATGGTGACAACCTCGGCGAGGTTATGACTGTGTTGGCAAAAGCCCCCAAAGAGGCTTGTCTTCAAGAACCTCACCTTTAGCTCCATCTTCGTGGTGGCATTGTTGAGCACCATCTTTTGAAGGACATCTTGCTCTTTCAGACCAGGTGTACTGTTTCTCTGCGAGTACCATTGCTCGAATAGTGAGATTGTCTTATTGCTTGATTTGATGAAATAGAAGCCGGTGTTTATGCGGTTGCTGATGTCCCATGGCCGGCCATTGAACTTGTCGCAGCTAAATTGAAGGTCTGCCTTTGCATTACGTAGTCTGGGTAATGGGTTTTTCAACCACATTACGTCAATATCCTGAAAGCAAAAGAAATTGTTGGGAAATCTCTCTATTGTGTTGTTTTCAGTGATGCAAGGCTACTGTACGGGTTTTGTTTACAGGTTTCTGATGAACTGCTAGTGGGGCATGAATAGTTTTTAATGTCTTTATCACAATTTATGGAGTGTACCCAACAGACCCAAGATCATTGATTTTTTGGATTTTGATGTTCGACCATCGATAAAAAAATCAACACGAGTCGGTACAATTATTGCCCAGAAAAAGTGAGCTTCAGCACATTAAGTAATCAGATTTAGACAACATCAACGTGATTAACATGATATTAATAGTACCATAAATGATTTCATTGGAAGTGATTAAGCACCAAACATGACAACAAAATGTATATATCGTATTTTTATTCTATGGTCTTTTCAATGAATTTCCAAGATTTTTTAGCCAAAGAAACCTGCTTGAATCATCAAGTAAAAGGAGTCTCTAGCGTTTAGTTCTAGTGGGACTGTTCACCTTAAGGTTGTGGGCTTCATATGCACTAGTGACAATTTGCATTGACAGTTTGCATAGACAGTTCAAACATCAAGTGGACCAACAAATTCAAGAAATGACGTTACGTTTGAACTGCAAGTAGGAACATGATTCCATCTTTTAGCACCAAGATTTGTCCAGTCGGTTTGGAAGAAAAGTTGCAAAGTAATTAGGTAACCATTGAATTTACCGTGAAGATGAAGTTGTACCCGCGTCGGAGGACATCAATAAGGAAGAGGGTTCTCCTCCACATCATTGAGATAAACTCGCCGGACATGTAAATCTCCTCGCCGGAAAAGTCGACCCCGTCAGTCGAAAGCCGGTAGCAAAGGAGCTTCAGCTGGTGGCACCTGTCGAGCGCCGCCTGGTCGACGGCAACGACTAGGAGATGGTGTACAAGATGCTGAGTGTCCTCTCCCAATGAGAGACTTTGAAGGAAGACGTCCAGCACCCCATCCTCCTTTGCATAGGCCTTGTTCACTATGGTGATTATTAGGGTTTTGTTCTCCATGGAAGTTGATTGTAGTGCTCTTTCAAGTTCATCTCTGGCTTCCTTCAAAATAGCATTGATCAAAGGAATAAGGAAATGATTACAGGTTAAAGGAACATAAATGTTTGTAACACATAAAAACTCTATGACTGTATATCATCGTCGTTTACACCTTAGACCAGTTAGAGATTAAATGTTTTAGATTAAATTTCATAATCATTTTTTTCATGATTGTACCATCGATTATTGATTATCCCGCTACTTAATTTGATTGTAAACTCTATGAACACTTTAACACAAATTAAATGGCCCAGACATGATTATTATTGCATGCATGTGATTCAATAAAGTGACTAGTAGAGAACTTACAGTTTTGATGTTGGAAGAACTTGGATGTCGCCGAAATAGATTGCTACCAATTGGACTAACAGAAAAGAGAAAAATTGCAGAGAGAAAAATGCATGCCACCATTGATTTGTTCTCATAGCACTTGTAGTACTTATGAACATCCAGGAAACTCATGATGATCCCAGCTTTGTCCCAGAGAAATTAACCCAGAAGGTGGAAATGAGAAAATGAGAATTATATCAGAAGAACTGTAAGTTAATTGCCTTTTCTATTCTTTCAAAAGATGTCAATGTAAGAAGATGCACAGAAGAAGAGGCCATGAAGAAGAAGCAAGGGGAGAAGATGAAGAGATTATACAAACAGGAAGGAGAAGTCAAGTACGCTTGTTGTAAAAGTCGGTGGGAAGAACGTTGAAGCAACCATTGCTTGGTTGGACCGTGAAAATTCTTATACACATCAAACACATTGCTAGAAACTACTGCAGGAAGCTATGATATTATCACTAGAGACCATTTGATCAAATTCTATATCAGTTAGGAGAACAAGACATCCCATGTGTTTGAAAGAATAACAAGGGTGTGAACTCTGGAAAGCACGTTTTATCTTGATTTGATATTTGACTCGAGAAAATCTCCATTTACCGTTAGACCGAGCGGAGGGAGCACCCTGGGAACGCAGACTCGATTTGGGTTGACTCAAAACTTGATATTTTAAAAAGAAGAAGATTTTAAATATTTATATTTAATTTTTTAGGAAGCAACTTATTCAAATTAATAAAAGTCATGTATGCCAAAATAATAACATCAAATAATAAAATAAAATTTTAATGTATAATTATATTATTTATGTACAACATTCGGCAAATTTGAAATATCTTGAATGTTAATATAAAACTTAAGCGTACATTATAGAAAAGGTTTCCTAGTAAGTAGAAATTGAGCTAGTTCGAGCTCCATTCAAAATGAATATTTGTAGGATCGTTTTGAACTCAATGTCAAATAAGTTGAGGTTGAGCTTATTAAATATTGGGCTCAATTCTCATTATGAATAACCACTTTTAAAGATATGACTTAAATTTATCAGTTTGCACTTTGACATAGGTTATTATAGAAGATATCAAAGTATCTTAGTTTTGTATTGGATGGTAGGCTTGACTATGGATGTTGACTAGGCTACTAGCTACGGGCTAAACAGGGGTGTAAGTTGAGGCCAGCAACAGGCCAAGTGTAAGAAATTTAAATATGACATTTTCTAAGGTGAGTGGATTGTGAGATCCATTAATTTAATTTAACATATAATACTTACAGAATAAGATCTAATTTATTAGTGAGAATGAATTAAATTATAAATCTCCAACTTTTGTTAGTTACTTTTGAATAAATGACTTAGTACATTAATTTGTATTTTGGGCCGAGTCATTACATATGAATGCCTAATTTCTTCTTGTTTTAAAATAAACTTTAATCAACACATTGCCTTTGGTATTACACAATGCCATATGACTTAAACTGAATGAAGCTGACTTCACAAATTTTTTTGAAAAAAAAACTCAAGATTATTTGATGCTTATATAAAATTGAAACCCACGTCTAGGCAATCCAATCCTGCTATGTTATTATAAAAGTTCGACAGTTACTTAATGTGTAACGGGAAGGTTCAACATCAATAAAATAGTATATATTCTAACTTGAAAATTATTCCAATATGTGTGCAAACCAAGCGGTGATTTATTTGATGGGTAGGTTTTAGTTTCAAATTATAAACCAAGTGTACTACATTTAGCACCCAAGCACAGGTTGGCTAATGAAGTATATAAACTCATGGATATACAATACTATACATTATTATTATCATGTATTTTAAAATTACACATGCAATTGGAGTCAACTCCCTATGGCTGGGTTGCAAAAATCTATCGATTCCACTCGGAATCGGCCAATTTAAATTGAATTGGAACGCATCCGATCCAAAAAACTGTTGAATCGTTAGTTAAAAAACGGTACTGATTCAAACTGATTCACGGCCGATTTCAAATCGGCTTAAATCGGGGATAATCGGTTTTTATGGGTAAATGACGAAAATAACTTAGGTATCTTAATAAATAAATTATTATGCATGGGTAAAAGTGGAATTAAAATTTCAAAACCCTAAAATTCCTATACCTTGCCCCTCCCTCTACCCGTTCGCTGCTGCCCTCTTCTGCCTCGGCCCTCCCTTCACCGCTGACACCTTTGCCTCCAGCCTCGCCCCTCCCTCCGCTGCTACCCCCGTGTGCCTCGGCCTCCCTCTACCGCTGCTCCCATGTGCGTCCCCCTCCCTTCGCCGCTCCCCGTGTGCTTCGACCCTCCCTCCGCCGCCAACACCTTTGCCTCTGGCGTTCCTTTTACCTGCGAGCTAATGTCTATGTGTCAGCGTTCCTTTTGTCTGCCTTGTACCTAGCCATTTCAGTCTTTTTTGAACTATATCTTTTTCTAGCTTATGAGAGTTCTTCACTCTATTCCATCCCCAAGTCTATCACATTGTGCTACACTGGTCAAGATGAAGGATTGATGCATTTGCATGCTTTGTATTTTTATTTATGCGATGTCTATTGCAGGCTATTACCGCAAGTGGTTTGAAAAAGGGTGACATATATTCCTAGCTGATGTCAACTCACAGTTGAAGAACAAGAATGTAACTACTGACATTAAAGTCAACACAAACTCAAATGTAAGAAGTAAACTTTTAGATTTTTGTTCCATTAGATTTTTGTTCATGTTAATCTTGTTTGCTAAAAGCTTAATTTTGTTTTTATGTTCCTCTAAAAGTAAGTCTTGACTTCAAAGAGTCATGTTTTCAGCTCTTTGCAACGGTTACTGTTGATGAGTCTGCACCTGGATTGAAGACTATTTTGAGCTTCATTGTTCCTGATCAAAAGTCTGGGAAGGTAATTATTGCATTACTTGATGCATTATGCATATTGGGATACTGTTTTCTGATTTTTAATTATCGACCTCAATTGTTTAAGCTTTGTACCCCATAGCTTCTCTAGATCGTACTTTGATTCATTCAGATTTTGTGTCAAACTTTTGAATAGTAATTTTATGATTACCTAGCCATTTTGAATGCCAGTAAATGTTGAATAACAATTCATGGTTTGTTAGGATTTTTGTGATGTCCTGTGCAGTTTCCCCTTGATAGAATTTTCGAGTTTGACTGACATGAGTTATACTAGCTAGTTTGTTCTATACTTTAGGTGGAAGTATATAAGTAGCTAGCGTGTTTGATTGACATGAGTTTTTGTGGATCGTGATTATTTGTGGCTGCAAGTGGATCGAGATTGCCATTGTTAACACGTGCTTTTGTAAGTTAGTTTGGCTGTGTTGAATCCTCTCATTGGAGCCTTGTTGGGACATATAGACGATGAACATTTTTTGCTTCATTTATTTTCTCAGGATTTATGTTTTGTGCATCTTGTATGTCACTTTTTATTGTCAAAGTAGGTTAATTTATCAGTGACAAATTTGTCATAGGGAAGATGGATATTAGTTGGGAATATAACACACCAGTTGACGCATCCAAGAAGCAAGTAACCTGTAACTTTTGTAAAAAAATCAAAAGTAGAAGGGTATATTGCTTCAAGCAACATATTGCTGGAATCAAAGGAAATTTTGTTGCTTGTGTAAGAAAGTTCCTGAAGTAGATTTACAAAAAATGAAAGACTATTTTAAACGTGTGGAAAAAGGCCAAAAAATAAAAAGAAAAGATTAGAGAAGAAATAGGGTCATATGGTATGAATGAGTCAGATATGGAAGAGATTGAAGTTTGGAAGCAAATTTTTAAAAAATGTTGGGCGCTTTAAGTCTACTAGGAAGAGGAAGACATCTTTTGTTGAAAGTGAGAACATGAGTATATCAAAGTAAATGAGAATTTCTACGACAGTAGAAAAGAAAGCAAAAGAACAATTGCACAGAGTCATTGCTCGTTTCTTCTATCATTGTGTAATTTCTTTTTATATTATTGAGTCGCCTTACTTTCATAAGATGATTGATGTGGTAGGTAGATATGGTGATTAAGGGATCAAACTCTGGGAAGAGGTTCTTTACCAAGTAAACTTTTTACTGATGAAGTGGCTTTTATAAATGCTAACTTAGAGGATATAAAAGTATCTTGGAAGACAATGGGTTGTTCTATTATGTCTGATGGGTGGACTAATCAATCTGGTAGAACTATGATCAATTTTCTAGTTTACTGCCCAAGGGGAATGTATTTCCTTGGATCAGTTGATTCTTCAGACAAAAAAAGGATGTTAGTTATTTGTTTAGTTTACTAGACAAAGTAGTAGAAGAAGTTGGGGAGGAAAACGTTGTGCAGGTTATTACCGATAATGCTTCGGCATACAAAGCTACCAAGAGGATGCTAGAACATAAGAAACCACATTTATTTTGAACTCAGTGTGCTGCCCATTGTATCAACTTGCTGCTTAAAAACTTTGCAAAAATCAAGAAAATTGAAACATGCATTATGAATGCACAAAAAGTCACAAAACTAATCTACAACCACTCATGGTTGTTGGCTCTTATGAGAAATAATTTCACAAATGGGCATGAATTGGTGAGACCTAGGGCTATTCGATTTACTAGTCATTTTTTGACACTTGTTAGTTTCCTAGAACATAAGCAGGCTTTGAAAAAGATTTTGTCTCTGAAATGTATTCATCATCAAAGTATGCAAAAGAAGAGAATGGAATAGCAGCTAAAAATGTTGTCTTAAGTGCAAATTTTTGAAAGAAGATGAAATTTGTGAATAAAAAAACTGAGCCACTTGTTCGATTTTTTAGATTGGTGGATAGTGATGAAAGACCTTCAATACCATTTGTTTATGATGAAATGCAAAAGACTATAGAAGAAATAAAAGTGGTATATGGCATGAAAGTAGAATGATACAAGTTATTTGCTGATATCATTACTAAGAGATAGGCGAATCAATTTTGCCATCCTCTTCATGTTGCAGCATATATAGTTAATCTTCAAACTCGTTATCGCCCTGAATCTATCGTTGTATGTTCTCATTTGACTTACATACCTTTATGACTTTTTTAACAATTTTATATTTTTTGTGTTTGACTTTGTATAATTTTGTAGCCAATTGAGGTATATTGTGCATTCAATGATGTCATTTGTTGTGTGGAACTTGGATGAGGTAGTTCGATCCATGACATATTTACAGGTCAAGATATTATTATTTTTATTTTTTACATAGAAATTTTTATGTATAAATAAATATGATTACTAATTTTGCTTTAATATTTTTTAGTGGTCTGATTTTATATCTACAAAAGGAGATTTTGGACATTCTCTTGCAATTACCAATAGGAAAGTCCTTCATCTAGGTAAAATCCACATTTATCCACATTTCATTATTATAGCAAGCTTATAAGTAAGTCAACTTGTCAAATATAGCATCATGGTGGGAGCAACATGGTATAAGTTACCTTGAACTACAAAAAATAGCTACAAGAATACTTAGTCAAACTTCATCATCATTGGGTTGTGAACGTAATTGGAGCACTTTTGACCAAGTATATACCAAAAAAGAAATCAACTTGCAAGGAAAAGAGTAAATGATTTGTACATCGGTAAGTTTAAATAAAGCTTACATCAGATTTAAGATTTTATGTATGAATCTTTTTAGAATTGAAATAAATAGGGTATGATTTTTTCTATGTAAGATGGTTTCTTTGGTACCAATGTTGACAAGAGTGATGATGAAGACGAAGACACCTTTGTAGCAAATAAAAGTGGCAACACATTGAAAACTACAACAAATAAAGGAACAACTAATGCCAATATGTCAAACAATGCAACTGCAATTGGATCGTGCTCTACTACGTCTGATGGTTTTTCTTTGCGTCTTCTTCCTAGTGGACTTAATGTTGATATTGGTGTATCTATTGACTCCCAATAAAATTTGTCTATGCCTCCTGTACCTGAGAGACTTCATATGAATGGGAGTTCTATGCCTCCTTTTATGCAGGGTCTCATGTGAATGTGGGTGAGAGCTCTACTCTTCCCATTGGTAATATTGATTTAGACTCAAAAATGCTTCAAATAATGAATCAGATGATTTAGTATTAAACATATAAAATTGTGTTAAACCTTGATTTTGTGGACTTGTATTGATGGCTTGTTATTATCATTTGATAGAGCACAAATGATGATATATCAACCATTACACTTAAGAAATTGTAGTCTTATGATGATAAATAATGATTATCTTTTGTGCTTGTATTAAACTATAAACTTGTGTATTTGTGTTGAGAAATTATGTAATTATGTATTTTATATATTTATGTTATATAGGACCAATTCAACTAAACCGATTTCTGACTGATTTAAACTGATTTGATCCAATTCAGCCTCGAAAATCAATTCAGGTCCCGATTCCTATTTTTGAAACTATGCCCTATGGTCTATCTTGTAAACAACAACAACAATGATATAAATAATAACAATAAAAAAGAGTTTGAAAAGCAACTCAGAGAGCACAATAATGAAAAGCTCACAAGATAATATTTCTTCTAGATAAGTAGCTACCAAAAATGGTGGTGTCAGGACAATATGGATCTTAAACAAGGTTCTATATGATTACAAATGATAAAAGTTTAATGGTTGAATATTCTGATGCCAACCTGGCCACCAAAACTTGGCGAGAAACATATCACACTAGTAAAAAAAACCGACATTTGTCGCGGAAATATTCGTGACAAAAACCTCTTAAACTATGACAAATTTATCGTTATCATGGAAAATTTTCATTATAAAATGTTGTGCCAAAAGCCTTTGCTTCTAATTGGTTTCATATATATATATATATGACCATTTACATGCTCCAATTTTGAAAGGTTTAATTAATATTTATTTTCCAAGGTAGATCAGCTGATCAAATTATAAGATCCCAAAATTTTGTGAAGGAATTTTTTCCATAGTTATTCCCTCATAAATCAACTAACCAAAAACTAAATATGGACAACAAAAATTTAGAAGTTGAATCAAATAAGGTAGCCCAAAAGTTTGTCAATCTTGGGTTAGCAGTGTGTTAATCTAGTACCGGGGATATGAACCACATGTCCAAATCCACACCTCTAGTCTCTTCATAACTTCTATACAACTGGCTTCCTCATTATGGAAAATTTGGCATGGAAAGGAATAGGAGATTCCCTCTTCCTCATTGTTCTTTGACGTTCTGAACACGTTGGTAAGGTTCATTTCATAATTGGAAGACCAAAGGAATCTGAACTGTTTAATTTTGGGCACACATTTTAAAGAGGCAAAAAATTCACCATTAATGTAACTTTGACTTTTTCTATCTTATATTTCAAATTTGTACGATTTATCTTGTATGGTAAATATAATGACTCAACTTAAAGTATAAATTAATAAGCCTAAGTTATCTTTTTAAAAATAATTAATTAAGTTGAAGATCCACATGACCAACAGTTTAGCCAATATATCCCTAGTTGAAGAGACTTTGAAACCATGTACCACGACCTGGTCTAAAGTACAAATTAATAGGCATAAGTTATCTTTTTAAAAGTGATTAACCAAGTTAAAAGATGTATCGTTTATTCTTACTCATAAACAAGATTTTACTCGGATAAGTATTATATGTGAGACAAAATTAATGGATATTACAGTAAGGTCGCTTCGGTCTTACAAACCATGTGAAGAGGTGTCAGTATTAAATAAATAGGGATATAAACAAGGCAACATAGAAATGTGTAGGGGTATAAAAGTTAAACAATTAGAAAATGGAAGGATGAACCTAAACTATCTTTGTAACATGGATTGATCGATAAGGGGTGTGCGAATTGAATGTGTCTACAAGACATGGACGGGGATGATCACCTTCCCCCTTTTCCCTTCCCTTTGAGGCCAACTCTTCTCCTCTCCCTCTTGCCCGGCCAACCTCGAAGTTTAAGTGCCTACGGTGCTTGATTTCCTAAGCACATCCAATCCAATCTTTGAAAATTACATCAAACGTTAGTTGATATTAACCGTTATTACGTATTGAGGTAGTTCTTGTAAAAGTCCAAAACGTTTATTAAATAAATATTGATTAGCCTAATCATCGAACATTCAGTTATTTCAATTAGAAACTGCCAAAATTTGACATGCATCGAGTGTGTAACATCGCCGACCTCCTCTTCTCTCCTTTTTATCACCACACACCTCCACTCTCTTCTCGTCTCTTATTTTTAAAGAGCTTCACTTATACCCATACTTTTTCTGGATCGATACGTAAATTATTTTTGGGTGCTGTCCACTACCATGTTATTTGTGTGACAAATAGATTATTAATTACTTAGCCAACCAAATCGATGTCCTAAGGGCATGTTGCAACACATCATGTTTGGTATGGGTGGAGTCTAGGGGTAATATAAATGGACTTGGGAATAAAAACATGTGAGACGTTACCTTACGTCCTGTGACTAGAGGGTAACGAACATAAAGATATCAAAGGTTCATTATATTATTTGTGAGACCAGACCAACGGGTTGGGCCCATAGTTGCAAAAATTGGCCGATTCCACTCGACATCGGCTGATTTAAATCGGATCGGAATGATTCAAATCCAAATAAACATACAAATCGCTCCAAAAAAAATCGGTCATGGATCAGCCGAGTTGAGCCAATTCTACCTGATTTGAACCGATTCGTGAATCGACTAATTCGAACCAAATCGGGACCGATGAGGAGGGGCACAGGGGAGGGGGCAAGGTGGCAAGGGCAAGCGGCTAGGGCAGCAACAGGGGGCGGGGGCTGGGCCGGCGACAAGGGGCTAGCGATCGGAGTAAGGCAGTGGTGCCCTAGCTAAGGGTCGCCCAAGCGGCGGCCTTTAGCCTATTTCGGTGGCAGCACGCGGCAGTGGAGGGATGGCCAGATCTTCGGCACGGCAGCTGCGGCAAGGCAGCCGGTGGTGCTCGAGGTGACACGGTGGCGGCGGAATCACGTCGAGAGGGCGTGAGCTCGTGGCGTTCTCCACGTTGTGGAGACCGGGCGGCAGTTGGAAAGATGGGGGACGATTCAGCGATGTGTTGGCAGTGATTGGCGGCGTTGATTGGCGGTGGTGGGGTGGCCGGGGGCGATGTTGGCGGCGATGAGGGGTGGGGGGCGAGGGAGAGAGAAGTGTCGAGAGGGAAAAAGAGGTTGGCAATATAGTAAATAAAATTTGAATCGACTCCGACACGAGTTAAAAATAATAACTTTCTTGTAATAAATCTAAAAAAATCAAATAAAATATAATAGACACCATAATATCATAATAATATATTATATAACTAATAACAGACCCAAACTGCCTTATAACGCATCCTAATATGTTATATAACTTCACTAATTTTGAGCGATTCAAGTAAACCAATTCTTTTCTGATTTTTGATGAATTGATCTGATTCAATGATTCTCTTCCAATCTGATTCAACTTCCGATTTCAGTTTTTACAAGGTTGGGCCTCATAAGCACCACACTTCAACTCCCGTCATCATGCCCGATTTTGATCTAACGGCCATCAATTAGATGCACTGCTTGTGCTGCAAAAGCCAATGTGGACCCCACTAGGCTCATGAGTTATCGAGCGTTTAGATTGTGCTATGTGGCAAGATCGGGACGATCCATGTCAGCCCTAATTTTCTCCTAGCTATTTTTCAGAGATTTTTTCCCTACATTTTGGAGTTTTTCAACTGCTAGCGCCACTGCCACTTCGGCTAACCGCTAGCAAGTCTCTAGACCGCCCCCAACTACCAGACTGGCACCACCATGACTTCCGCGTAGCTAGCTATCGATCCATACCTATCTCCACCAAAGACACTACCGGCAATGACTTTGGTCCACCAATTTTCCACCGCCGCCGCTGCTCTTCAAGCCATTTTCCGGCTTCAAGGAGCCACCTTTGGCCATTCAGACTACCCAAACGGCTTCCCCTTGCCGAGGCCAAACTTTTGAGACCACCCACAACCCCTACCGAGGCCACGATTGCTGCTGGCAACGTTGCCATACCCGGCTATGATTCTATCCATTTCTGACTATTTTTCAATCAACTGACGGCTGGGCTCCATTGATCACCATCGTCATCACCTTCGTCTCGACGTCCTCTGTCAATCGTGACCGGCGGTAGCCTCCACCACACCGCCATTGGCAATTTCTGGTGATAGACACTGTCAGCCCGTTTGCCCATGTTAGTGTTAGCCTAGCCCGCACCTACGTCCACTTGGCCATGTCTGTGACCGTGTTCGCCCAGCCAACCCAGCCCACATTCCGTTTAACCAGGATCGAGTTAACTCGGACCAACTCGGTTTGGTTATGCTCACTTGACCCGGTTCAGCCCATTTTCGCCTGTATTCATTGGTTTCTCAATTGTTTTCATTAATTTGAGTCTTCATATATTAGTTTAGATGCATGTTAACATTATTTAACATGTTTAGATATTATAAATAATTTTTTATTTATTATTTATTTTATTTAGTAATTTATTCATTATTATTCATTTTTTTGTTATTTGTGTATTTATTGATTATGATGCATATTTATAGGATTATTTATTATTAATAATGATATATTTACTTATGAATATTAATTTTATTCATGTTTACTAAATTTTATTTATTTATTTATATGTTGGTTAACGTGTTTGTTATTATTTATTTGTGTAATTATGTGTTTCGTATTGGATAGCTTATGCTATTAGTAGTATGCATGATTAATTAATATTAACCATTTGTTTATTTTTCTATATATTGAATTATTATTTATTTATTTATTTATATATTTACTAAGACGAGTGAGTGTTTAGCCGTGTACTTATCTAGTATAATGATATTATTATTTTTATGATTAGAGTATTATTTATGTTCATGTATTTATTATTTATCTATGAGTGTATTTATTTATTTATTATTGGTTTATTAGTCACTTTCCTTATTATGTCTTGATTTATGAGTTAGGTGTTTAATTGTAGGTTTGTTTAGTATTGTCTTTTATTGTGATGTTATTGATGATGTGAACACACATCACGATCATGTATCATATAGAATTGTTAGTCTTTTACTTAGGAGTAGGATTTGATGTAGGTTCCAGAGTCTAAGTTCACCGTAGATGAGACGTCATACTTCAAGCTTGGACTATAGGTATGTTTAGGAATGGTCCCTTATTTATCTCTTCTTCTGTTGTGATTTGATTTATTATTTGCAAGATGGTTTAAGTCGTATTTGATCGGATCACACTTAACTAGGGTCATTTTGCCGAATAATTTTTCAGATTAATAACCCTCTAGGATGAGATCCATCGAGTCTAATTTTGAAAACAAGATCCACTACAAGTTGCCTTCAAGCCTATTATATAATTCTTTTTAGGCCTATATATAATTTTATCGAGTTTTCAGTGAGACAAGAGGTAGTTAAACCTACTCGCATGTACCATGAGCGGGTGCACATGTCAGTCACAACGCGCTATAGATTAGTTAGAGGGTTGTTTCATTCCTAAAAGATCCTAATCACTTTGCATTTTAAGTTTCCGTACACGGGAGAAATGTGGAAGTTTACATGTATTGTTTAGTAAAGTGCATGTTAGGACATATGGTTCAAAGGGTACTGAAGGTAACTGCCTGAAAGTACTATGCTTTCATGCTCAGAGCCAAGAGGAGGAAATACAAGGCCTTGGATATACTAGTAGTCCCAAGGGATCAGAGAAAAATAAAAAAATATCAAGAGAGGCATAATGCCAGTCAGTTGAGGATGCTATCTGGTTTACAACTAGATGGCTCCTCAGTAGATGCCCTTATGGAAAGTTCAGTGGAAGTATATAATGATTTTCTTTTAAATGAGAATCATCTATCATTTGCCAGTTTGATATTTAGTTATTTTCTGGACCAGTGATATCCATTTCTGACGTTTTTCATATTATATATATAGGTCTTGTGTTCCTGAGTAGGTTTTGGTGGAAGGACAGATAAATGTTACACACACTTGAGCTCAGCGTAGTTATCTTCTTTTATGTTTTTATCTATATTTGATTTGTTTTCACACATAATTAGTAATGTCTTCCATTCTCAAGACACCAAAAAGGTTATTTCGATCTATATTATTAATCATGTCTTACAGATTAGAAGTTTTAGACATGACTCAACTTGATCATAACATTTATGATTCGATTTTTCTGGACTAAAACTGAAATCGAAGCATTACATGAGAGTTGGTGGACTTGACCTTCGTGTACTATGAGCGGGCGCATACGTAGGGTGTAACGGGCTCTGGATTAGTGAGAGGGTCATTCTATTCCCGATGAATCCTGACATCTCTACGTCTTGAGTTTCCTCACACCTGGAGAAGTGTGAAGTAGATGGGGAATTATTTTATCTCATTCAGAACAATAAAATTCGTATAATTATCCATGACTTTTTAATTAAGTAACATCCCTTTCTTTAATTGACCTCCTCCTTAATCTGTAAGAAGTCAAGTTCAATTTGAGTTAGTAATGATATTTTACTATAATTCAACATTACAATGATAAGAACATGATATAATCAGCGTATGTATAGACTTGTGGTATTAGAAGGTACTGCTTGACAAGACTCGTCATTTGTGCTATGGCCCAGGAGTTATATGGAGGTATAAAGAGTTCTAAGGATATGTGTTTTTTCCTGAAAGTGGGAGCAATTATTGTCGAGAGTGGCACAACACTAGTTCAATTTGGGGTATTAATTAGTCTAGAGCTTGATGACTTCTCAGTAGATATCCTTTAAGTATTCTCATGGAGTTATATATTAGTTTTACTTCCTCGTGAAAATTAATTTCTACTTGTTAGTTTGGATTAGTTATTTTCTAAGCCAGTGACACTCGTTGCTGACAATTTTCTTATTATGTATATATAAGTCTTGTGTACCTATGTATTGGGTCGGCTTTGGTGGAAGGACAGATAGTTGCTACACATACTTATGTTCAACGCGCCATTATTTCTTTTGTTGTTTTGTCTATGTTTGATGCGTGTTTATATATTTAGTTGATGTATAGTGATGTAAGCTCTACACTAAGTCTTGATGATACATTCAGATTTCAACTTTAGCAGTTATTTTGATATACAAACTCTCTTATTTTATATATTTATATTTTATTTTTGCTATGTGTTGGTATTCTCATGTCATATCATTACATGTAGCTCTTTATCAGATTATTGCACGCGTCCATCTATTCTTTCTTGTTGAGCGTAAGTTTCACATTTAGTGGTTTCCTCCTTTTTCAAGATGCTAAGAGGGCTATTTCACTCGGTTTCTCGTTCGAATTTTATAAATTAATTGATTTAGACATGCCTCGACTTGAACCGGATTCAGCTTGTTATAAATTTATTCTTTTCTATAGCTTATTTTCACAAGACCAGACTTTATAGTTTGTCAACGAGGAAAAATCTTCGTGGTCGGCTAGCCAAATCTTTTCTTGCCCTTAAATTATAGATATTTTTATAATTTTCATCTTGAAAAAACAAAGAAGACAAAATGCTGAAGAAACTGACCTGCCAACTATGAAGATTTTTCTTGGTTGGTATGTAAAACCCACGATTCGAGTTAGGGTTTTATATTTAAAACCGGTCGGGTCGACCGTTATTTTTTGAGTTGAGTCAGTTTCAGGACACGTGTACCGAGCCGATGCCAGTCGTGTGTATGAGCTATGAGGGTCATGCGTACCCAAGTATATGATGATAACGTCATGAACACAGCAGAACAGAATGAGTTATCAGATATATGAGAGTATGCCAGTCATTTTTTTTATTATTTTTATATATAATGGATCGTAGAATTAGTTTTAGGCCGTTTATTGCGTTAGGATGTGTTACGGGCATTTCGGGTGGGTTGATAGTTCTAGAGCATATCATTACGATGTTTGGTATTTGTTTGATTTTACGAGATTTTTCCCGATTTTTATGAATTTTTTTAGGATTTAATACGACTTAGTTATTATACTTGACTCGAGCCGGAGACGAGTCAAGTAATATTTACGAGTTTGCCACCACACATACCCCCGACCTTTTCTCCCCCACGCCCAAACCCTCGTGTCGCGCCGCCCCTGTTCGCGCGCCACCGCCGCCGCTGTCGGCACCGCCCAGCCGTCGACCGACGCCGCCCAGCTCGGCGACGCCGTTGCCGTGCTGCCCCGACCAGGTCCGGCCCCCGTCGGACCGCCGCGACGCGAGGAAGCCACGCCGCAACGCCGCGCCTGCGTTGCGCTTCCGTCACCGATTCCGCCGCCGGCGACTAGCGCCGCCGCGATCGGTCACTCGCCTCAGCACCCTCAGCCTTCCAGCGACCTTCCCCGACCGGAACGGAGGGCATCGCCGCCCTGGCCGGCCGGATTTAGCGACCCAACGCCGCCGCTCTATTTTATGCATTTTCCGGCGAGCCGCCACCTCCGTTGGCCGTGTCGACCTCGTAGATGAGTCGGGCTCGCCGAGCCGGTTCCGAGGGTACCCAACACGACCACTTTCCGGCTAGTAGACGCCGCCGGCGATTGTCGCCGGAAAACCACCGGAAGCCGCCGGGAAACCGCCAGTAGCTGCCGGAAAACCATCGGAAAATCGGAATTTCTGAAATTCGCTGGAATTTACCGGATCTTCCGCGGAGCTCACCCAGTTGGACTCGATCGAACGTCGGACGCCGAGGAGCGCCGAATTCGAGCTCCGAGACGCGCGACGAAACCCTAGCCGTCGCCGATTGCCGACGACGTGAGGTATAATTACCTCCGATTGAGTTATTTAAAATTGAATATGATTGTTAGCATAGCATGCTAGAATTAACTAGTTGTCATGATGAATGTTAGCACAGTATGCTAGATTTGATTAACCGTCATGAGTAATGCCTAATTATGAGTAAGTGGATGATTGTATGATTTGGGTAATTGCGAATGAACAGTAAGTGATCTAATGAGGTAGATCGAGTCTCAGCATGATAAGTGATCACGAGATAACTTAGAAAAACACAGTAAAATTAGTATGAATAGAACGAGTTAGGATTATTTACTTTTATGATTATTTGATTGGTCATTGTGATGGATGATGATGGTGTTGTGTGTGACTCATTGATTTTGATGCATCATGTAGTTAGTGGGCGTTAGTATTTAGTTTTGATGTGTAGGTACGGAGTAGGAGCTCGCCGCCTAGGCGCGATGACACGTTGGAGCTTCTACCAGGTCCGTTTAGGACTCGTCTCTGATTTACTCTTTCTATTGTATGTTTAATTTATTGTCTGCAGGACGGGTTAAGTGGCGCTTTATTGGATCCCACTTAACTCGGGCCATTTAACCGAACATTTTCCGGATTAATAACCCCTCGAGGATGAGATCCCTCGAGGATGATTTCGAAACCAAGATCCACCACAAGTTGCCTTCGGGCCTATTATATAAATCCCTACCCAGCCCTATATATATATATATGTAGTTTTCGCATTTTCAGTGAGACGAGAGATGGAGAAATCGACTGCACGTACCATGCAGAGGATGCCGTGACAGTCAAAGCGGGCTCTGGATTAGTGCCAGCGGACTGTTCCATTCCCGAGGGATCCTGACAACTCCGCGTTTGAGTTCCTCACACCCGGAGAACGTGGAGGTTTACGGGTACTGTTTAGTACAGCGCATGTCCGGACTTGTGGTTCAAAGGGTACTAAAGGCGACTGCCTGAGAGTACTCGGCCTTCGTGCTCAAGGCCAGGAGAAATATGGAGGTAAGGAGAGGGCTTAGGATAAAGTTTCACGAGAAGTACTGAAAAAGAAGTGCTGAGAGTAGCACAGTACCAGCAGCAGTAAGTTCGGGATGCTACCGGGTCTGCAGCCCAGTGGCTCCTCAGTAGTGCCCTTCAGAGTGTTCACGTGGAGTATGATGTTTTCTTTCATATGAGAGTTTGCTCTCATAGCCAGCTTGTTATAGTTATTTTATTTTCCGGACCAGTAACACTTGTTACTGACGTGTTTTTATACTATATGTAGGTAATAATCACGAGTTGGAGGAGCCAGCTTGGACGAAGGAGCAATGAGGTCTTGTACACACACATGTTAGATTTCTGAATGTTTAATTTTGTGTTATTATGTTATTATATTGTGAATGACATGTTCAAATGCATGAGACATGATAGAATGTGAAATGATCAGAGTAGCGCAGTAAAAGTGTGATGGGTTAGGACCCAAAGTTCAGAGAATGATGAATATAATAGATTAGAAGTATGTGTGAATGCTATCGTTGCTATACGTATATATGTTTGAATATACGTTTTTGACAGGGTGGCCCCTAATTACATTTTTAGGGGAAATTCTGTCCCTTTTATTTTATAATTTTTACTAATTTTGATTGTAATTGTGTTAGTGTGAAGTTTAGGTTGCATGTCATCCATGTAGTATCATGTTAGGGTTTTATGAATTTATCCATGCATGACAAGTCGTATCTACATCTTAAGACGCCGAGATTGGATCCGTATGAGTTAGGTTCGGGTTAGCCAACCTAACCGGGGCCTGTAACATGTCGGTTCGGTTCACGAGCGTGAACCGGATTTGGGTGTTACATGGTAGACCACTAAAACTAGTCTATTTTTTAAAATTTATTTTGTAATATTGACACAAGTCGAGAGCGTGTATAGTTTTCATTTTATGGTATTTTATTTTTAATATTTTAAACAAATAAAATAAAATATTTTTAATAAAATAAAATACTATAAAAAATATTACGAAATATAATTCAAAAAATATTTAAAAAATACAATAAAATATCATAAAATAAAATAATTGAGTTCTAATGGATTATTTTATTTTATAGTATTTTATTCTATTTTTTTACATTTTTAAGGATGTATTTCATAATTTGACGATCAATATTATGAAAAAATAAAGTAAAAAATCATAAAATAAAATAATCCATTAGAACTCGATTATTTTATTTTATAGTATTTTACTGTACTTCTTAATATTTTTTGAGATGTATTTCATAATATTGACTCAAGTGAGGAAATGAATAGGCAAGGGTAATTTCATAATAAAACTTCAAGCTTCCCGATGGGGAAAGGCACGGTCTTATCGTTCTTTGTTGAGTTGAATTGGTTTTTTTTTTTTGTAAGAGACGAGTCAAATGTTCGTTCTTTTGTGCATAGGTTGGGGAAGTGATCCATGACAATACGGTAACTAAATTACTTTGGTTGTTTTAACTGTGAACTGAACTAGCTGTTGCTTCTCTGCATTAATCATCCGGAAATGCTGGTTGTCATCTAGCACTTAATTTACGCATTGTTGGAAAATGGCTGATATGGCTAGTTTCTGGCCAGATTTCATTGTCTCAATTTTGCACTATTCAAGGCATCATGGAAAGTGACATAAAGTTTGGGGTAGGAGAACAACACTATTGGAAGTAGCCTTTGTGGATGTTCTCGTGAGCTTGTGTTTCGCTTTCAAAACATAAGAGAAATATCTAAAACGCTAATGGTTATCTCTGCCATTCTACAGTGAAACACTTGTCTATGGTAACCGGTAAGAAATTGTATTTTTTCCTACAATTATTAATACTTGGTGTTTATTTTTGGGCCCTTTGGGTCCCCAACCATGCTATAATATTTTTCCTAGGTGTTTGCTCTTAGGCCTTATAGGCCCCCACTAAGCTATGATACCAATATTAGGCCCTTTGGGTTCACAAAAGGACTTGTAATAGGTGTCACTGATCTCTTCAATCAAAAAATTCATTTAAGGAATAAGGCTTTCCTATTAGCCTATATATAATTCACCAAAATCATCTACGACCGATGTAGGATAAACTTAACAACTCCCCCTTCACACATCAGGCGTCCTCGAAATAATCTCACACTTTCATCACATGGCACCCACCTAACTCCTTTAAATCATCAAGTGTAACCCATAAAATAAACATCCACAATCGACGTAGGCAAAACCCGGCTCAAATCAACGTAGGCAAAACTCGGCTCGAACTTAACTCTAATACAACTTCTTCGGGCCCACAAAAGAGACTTGTAATAAGTGTCACGGGCCTCTCTTAATCTAAAAATTAACTCAAAAAATAAAGTTTTCCCATTAGCCTATATACAACTCACCAAAATCATCTACGACCGATGTGGGATAAACCCAACAACTCTCCTTCACACATCGGGCATCCTCAAAATAATCTCACACTTTCATCAGACGGCACTCACTTAGCAAACTCCCTTTAAAGGTGGAACCCATAAAATAAACATCCACAATCGACGTAGCAAAACCCGACTTGAATATGGCTCTGATACAACTTCTTCGGGCCCATAAAAAGACTTGTAATAAGTATCACGGGCCTCTCTTAATCTAAAAATTAACTCAAAGAATAAAGCTTTCTCATTAGCCTATATACAACTCAATAGGATCATCTACGACCAATGTGAAATAAACCCAACATTTGTGTCATAGGGTTAGGTTGTTTTGTGGGTTTTGTTTTGATAATAATGTATTGGACCCGACCACTAGGCACCCTTAGGTAAGAACAATCATTTTTAGAATATCCATAGTGGATGTCCAAGTGTAGATGTGTTACACTTTTAAAACTCATGACAATTATCTAACATGCCGGCATTGCTATGTAACATTCCACAGCGAAACAATTTAACAGAGACATAATTGGCCTGGTCACACAATGGTTGCTTGGTTCCTCCCTTGCAAATCATTTAGTTTACCTCTAATTTACTACACAAGGCTTTTAAGTTTTGCAGCCAAATCGCCGAGCAGAAAAACTGTAATATCAAGTACATTTTAAGCTTTAACCTGATTTATATTTTCTTGTTATACACTGATATGTTCTTTCTTTGGTTGGCTAGAAATTAGAGGATATGGTGAAAGTGGTGTTTGAGGCGGATTTTGGTTGCTTGCTTGTTTATATGGTTTAGATGTTTTCTCTAGTAAAAATCGAATATGGGTAAGTGGATAAGGCTTGTTTCAGGTTTCAGCTGGGGACTACTTTCAAAGTTCAATTACCGTAAAAGGAACATGACTAAACAACCAAGCAACAACAAAAGTACATGAAAAAACAGTTGAAAAGACTCAAGCTTTATTGCTCAAGTTGTTGGTCCATTGACCCATTAGCCAAGAGGCTGAACTGAAACAGCAAATGATGAAATTGATAAGTTGAGAGGGAAGAGGGTAGCACCCCTAGTCAGCTCTCAGGATATAGGCCAAGCGACCAGGCAGCCTAGAGGCTGAAAGAAGATGATGGCAGTAGCTTCTGTGATGTGAGGTTGAGATGGAAGGGAGTGTTGTTTTCCCCATCCACTTTTGCCAGGAGAAGAGAAAGTGATAGCTGTTTGTTTTCCTTGTGCTTAGAAGATAAACAGTAACCTGACATCCTTAACGCCAACCACTTACAGCTGTCAACCACTTATATATAACTAAGCTAGTTGTTAATCTCAAAATCAAATGAATATTTAATTTGAACCTTCCTGATGCCTTACAAATGGTGACAATTTTGACAGCATTATTGTGGTACAATTTTTTTATCATACATATTTGTCTCGCCTATTGAGCATGAACTATTATTTTTTGAGTAATGTTTTGTGATAGGATTGGAGATGTAGAAGTTATCATACATATTTAATGATGCATTTGTCAAAATTTGTAATTATTTTTGCATGATGTATATTCATTAATGTAAGGAATTATATGTTAAATGAGATAAATAACTCTCTTATTAAGCATTTGCTTCTAGTGCTTGAGTTGTATTAAGAGATAAGACATCAGTGCTTCAAGTCACAAATGTTACCTCAAAAAAATTAAGATATAACCACTTTTAAAAAATGGTTGATGTGGTTTCTCATTACTATAGATCCCAAATAGTTAGATGTCAAATATGAGTCTTATACTAATATATCAGTTGTGATTGAGCTATTTGTTTCAGGTTGATTTCCTAATGGTAATTAGACGTAAATCTATGTGGTATTGATAAAGGATGTACTCTCCATGTGAGTTATATTATAATTAAATATCTATTCATCATAGTATGTGATTTAGATCATGTGTGCTCTTATGACTAAGAGGATAGTAGAAGAATGATTTCGGCTTCTCCACTAAGTCCTTAGTGACTTTAATCATACTTGGGATATTAAAATGATGTTTCTTTCTTTATTTTGCTACCTTCGGCCATCATAAATTCAGCGACGAGATTGTATATTAAAAGTAATATGAGTGTAAAAGGAAAATTATTTTTTATTGTATCCGAGTTTATACCATTACAAAATCTGTGACTTAATAATATGGATACAAGAAGTCAAATAATTTTTTTAGGGATATTTGATCTTTAATAGCTTGAAGAACAACAATTACATGTAAGCTATTATGTACCCCTAATAAATGCTTGGTTCGAGCTTCCACTTTCTGGTGTATTCATAGGTCACATGTCCTACTTCTCATTTGAAGAACTCTTTTTATAACACTATCATGCATTTTCATATACGAGTGAAAGATATGATTTAGTGGTATCCATAATATGGTGACTCACCTTTACCCTATTTTGTGTGAATGGGAGGTGTATTTTTTGGTGGAGGCATTTATAAGGGGTGGATTATGCTAAATCAAATTTGAAATAAGTTTTAATTATATCTCTTGTTTAGTAACTGATATATCGCATGTCACTTGAATAGAGATATCAATGGAAACACTCACAAAATCTACAAGAATCTCTCACGTATAATGCTTCGTGGAAAAAAAAGATGACGAAGAAGAAAATGAACAGTAGGTTGTGAACACAAGGTTTCTGCCTCATGATTAAATCTTTGACCAGTGTGGTAACTATTGTTAATTGATTCATTTTGCAGCCATAAGTTTTTATCTTCTGTGGTTCTTATCATATGAATAATTTCTTCATATACACAACCTATCATTGCTCTGCCATCTTCTTTTTCCAGAAGCCTTGTATGAGTGAGACATTTCTCTAGATTTTATAAGCGTTTTAAGCAACATTTATATTCAACTGATATGAGATACATCAGGAACTAAACAAGAGATACAGTTAAAGTTTGTCTCTAATTTGATTTGGTGTAGTCTACCCCATACTAGTACCTCCATCAAAAAATCACGCCAACAGTTACAAATGCTTCTTCAAAGCTTGCTTGGCTTAAACTTTTAGTGAGCAATCAAGTGCACAACTCAAGTCTTTCAGTTCTCCACCAATCTAGTGGCATATTTTGTTTTATCACCTTCCATTTGTGATGTCATATGCATTTTTTACATTTCCTTATGGTTATATTTATGATGATTAGCATCAATTTGTATAAGTTGTGCTTGTTTCAATTTAACGTTAAGGTTCCATTCTTTTAATTTTCTCTTCCTGTTTTTGTTTCTTTCTTGTTGATCATTGTTTATATTTATAGTACCTGTGTAAGTATAAATATTGGAGGAATAAGAGTAGCCATAGGATTTGTAAGATCAATAATTGACATTTGGATTTCGCTAATTATTCATGCAAATGTTTTAATTGTTATAAGTTTTTTACAAGTAACATTTTTGCTTGAAAGCAAAGTAGATGATTAGCACTGGAAGGGAATAATTTGACAATAAATCTCGGTTCATTAGCCTTACTATTGCCAACTAAATTTTGAATTGTGTGTCAAAAGTTACCTTGTATTATTATTGGTTTAAAAGAAAAGTCTTATGTTTTAATAGATGCCAATGTAGCGGATTCTTGGTTTTCTAAAATCTTATGTTACCATTGTATTTGCTTCAAGTTTTCCTCGTGTTGGGTTTGTCCCACATCGGTCGTAAAGGTTGTTGGTAACTTGTATATAGGCTAATGGGAAAGCCTTATTCCTTAAGCTAACTTTTGGATTAAGAGAGACCTGTGACACCTATTGCGAGTTTTTTTATTATTTAAAGTCCTTTTGGTTTTTTATTATTTAAAGTCCTTTTGGGGCCCTGAAGGGTTCAACAGTGGTGTCAGAGCTTAATTAAGGGCCGAAAGGGCCTAACAAGTGGTATCAGAACCAAATTCGAGCCGGGTTTGCCTATACCAATTGTTGTTTCCTTCATGGGTTCCACCTGATGATTTAAAAGGAGTTAGCTAAGAGTTTGCTAGGTGGGTGTCGATTTAAGAGGTGTCTGTCTAACAGTTTCGAGTCATGCTAGATGTGTGAAGGGGAGTTGTTAGGTTTGTCCCACATCGGTCGTAGAGGTTGTTGGTAACTTGTATATAAGCTAATAGGAAGCTTTATTCTTTGAGCTAACTTTGGGATTAAAAGAAGCCCGTGGCACGTTTCCTTTGGTTGTTTAAAGTCTTTTAGGGGGCCGAAAGGTCCAACAATGGTATTAGAGCTTAATTAAGGGCCTAAAGGGCCTATCACCTCGTTCAAACTAGATTGCAAGAGTTTCTCCCCGAGGCATCCTCGTCTGAATTTACATTCTTTTAAGGTCCCCCGCCCACTCCTTTTTCTTTGATTGCTTTTTGGTTTCCTTCCGATGCTAACAACTTTTGCCGTTATGTCTATGGCTTCTATTAAGATTGAGTTTTTCACCTTTCCGTGTTTGTGGTAGGTTACTTTGGTGTTAAAGGTGACCAAGAGCCCAGACAAGGGCGAAGGTGAGCTATTTTATCATTTTCTCTCGATGGGCACTTTTGGCCGAGTAGCTCCTGAATGGATGAGGGATGATAGGATTTTCTGTGTAAACATGTGCTCTATCTTCTTTGAAAGGTGGATGAAAGTCCTAAAAACGCGTTGCTGATGTTCCTAGAGAAGCTAGAGAATTTTCGATATCTATCTCATGGAATTGAATTTTAGATATCTATCTCATTAAATTGAAGTTTGAACATTGGAAATTTGGTAGCAATAGCTAGACTCTCCTCTGCTGACTATTCATTCTCCAAGACTCATATGCAGAAATGGAAGTCTGATTAGATGATTTTGGGTTTTTCATGCCTTTGACTCTCTGTTCATGGCCAATGGACTGGAGCATGTTGTAAAACCTTGCTGTTATCGATGGACTGGAGCATGTTGGCTGATGAAGTTCTGAATCTGAATCGAACTTCAAAAACCAATAGAAATTTTGGCAATGACAAATTTCAAATCCAGCTACTATAAGATTCTGGTATGAACCCTTTTGTAGATCCTTCATCTACTAGGGAACAGAATATTAGAACTTTTTGTTATGAGCATTGGCGTCGCAAATTTTTCTTCCATCATGATTATTAAGTTGGCAAAATTCTTGTGTGTACATCCAATTTCACACAAGTTAGACATTTGTGGGTGTGGGATGTTAGGAAACTCCGTCGTATATTTTTTAGCTGGTGAAGATCATAATTGTATCCTGTCATTGTTTCAACCAATTCCACAGACTGGTGCTCTTCCGCTTGTGTTGATCATGAATTGGTCAGGTGTGAATTATTCAAGTGAAGATGTCATAGTTGATACATGCCAAGTTATTTAGTTAAACATTATTGGCACTTATTCCTCACAAATTGCACTAAAGAAATCGCTGTAATAAAGTTTGTGAGTAGAAAACAAATGGGCAAAGTAACAAAGAGAAGGCCAGACATGAGAAGGCGCCAAAACCCGTGAACGTGGAATATGGAAAAAAACAAAGGAGAGTGACATGTACCAACAAGAATTCCAAGCTCCCAGATGAGGCGATAATACTTGCATGCTTTCTTCTCTTGTCTTCTATGACAATTTCTACCATTGACATATTTTTATTATTACATAGCAACAATGAAATGATTTTAGCTCTGCCGATTTTGACAGTCCGAGGGGGCCGTCAGGAAAGGTATTTAACCATCTAAATTTTTGACATTTATAATTATATAAATCCTTGTTTATATTCTATATTCTCCGCTACCTTTTAGGTACCGGGTGAAAGAAGAAGAACCGTGAAATTATTTTAATAGTGACTAATTTGGATAATACAAGACACAAACAAGTGCAAGCTCAAAAAAGACAATTACAATGTGAAGCAATTGACTCACGAGACTTCTTTTAATTCTTGGCACAGAGGAAAAGAGACGTTAGATAGTTGATACTGACTTGACTATCAACTTCCCCCTTCATTGGCTGAGCCATGTCTTCTTATTCATTTAGTCTTCTTCAACGTTAACCATCTCATCGTTGTCTTCAGCTGCCGTATAAAAGAGTGTTGAGACATGGACTTTTCAAATTATAAATTATGTGAATATAAATGACAGTATTTATGATAAATTGGTGTGACGCTCATTCTCCTTCCCTCTGCATAAGCATTGGCGAAGTTAACAAACATCAAATTCTAAAGAGACGATGGATAATAACTCTTACAAACTTCACCTTTATTAACATATTTGCAGCGCCTAAGCATAAAAAATGTATTCGGTCAGATCCAAACCAAATAAACCAAATTAATTGAATTTCATTCGGTGGCCGGATTTTGTAGTTAAACGCAAAATGAATTATCCATGAATCTGAAATGAACTGAATAAAAATATTTTGGTTAATTTAGTTTAATAACTGTTTAATTGTTTACATTATGTTAATTAAAATTATATTATTATTTTAGTGAACATAACTATTTAATATGTAATTTTAATTATCCATATTACATTAAGTAAATAAAATTTAATCATATAAATATTATAACTTCATGACAATTAACTTTTTTTATTTCTTTTAAGAGTCGGTCAAATCAATCATTTCCATTAATTCGGTTCATTTTGGTTCCAAACCAAAATATCATTATACATTATTGAATTCACGGCCCCATCAAAAATCAAACCAGACGATTTTGAAATCGAACTAAATTACTAATTCGGCTTTGATTGAGTTTAGTTTTCAGTTTTCACCAAATTATGATTCCCCTAATCACAACATAATCTAATTACAAACAATTTCTTAAAAAACATGGACCAAACTAGTGATACAATATTTTCCAGGTCAGGTTCAAAATGTGTATGATTAAAGTGCTTGATTGCGCACTATTAAAAGGTCTAATACCTTTAAAAAATATTTGCTAATCATGCATGCCAGAGTTATAATAATGTAGAAATGTTTTGTCTAAAAGTAAAAACATGATTAATCACACTTACTTACATTCAATCTATCAATCATTCATGAATCTACATATATACGGCCATCTAAAGCCCAATTAAATTCAAGCACTCCACTTGAATCTAAACTTAACTCAGAACTAAAATGAGCCGGTCTATTTAACTCAACACAACTCAAAGGTCGATACTTTATATAAAGAATAATTTTTTTAACCATAATTATCTTACAATTCTTTATATAAATTTAATTAGATTATAAAGATATCATTATATGATAACAATTTTTAATATACATATACAGGATTAAATTATTTTTTATGCATAACTATATTAAAATTAAAATATTTTAATTACAGATTAAATTTTAATATAAATTATGGGAAAGAATGGCTTATCAACTCAGGTGCGAGTAAAAGCATGAATTAAGGATACAGTCAGCATCATCTTGCTGTTCTTCCCGATGACCAGATCTTCCTCGCGGCAAGAGTCAAGCGAGATGTGTTCTGAGTGAGAAGCCGCCAGTTTTTTGCCCCATGCACGCAGCAAAAGCAGGGTCTTCTTGGGATTTTGCTCAATGACACAACTGGTGAAAGATGCAGCAGCTATCGCTTGTTAATGGTTGAGAGCGGTGATCTTGTTCAAAAAACTTCTACTGCGACTGGTCTTTTTGATCTTCACGTGAGAAACTCGCCTTCTCTGATCCACCATTTACGTCAAGCTTTTATTTTTCTGAGTTTATTCCAGGTTAACTTCCTCGTGATCTATCTGGGTTTCGCTTTATAGGTTGTTCTCATGCAAGAAGAGCTCCTCTTCTTTGTATTATAAATAATCAGTCAGCCTTCACAAACTTGGCACCCAAGCTTTCACTTTTTGAAAGACTTGTCGAAACAAATGAAGATTTTGTATTGCTTCAAGGGCAAAACAATCACCCAGAAGCAGAAATTGGCACCAATGTCGGGGCAAAGAGGGACGTGCAACAGATCTTCAAGCTCTGTATCAGGCGAAGGATCATCTCGCCGGAGTATACAGGGCTTGTACGAGGAGAAAGCTCATAACTTGCGTGTTTTCTCTCTTCCTGAGCTTTGCTGTGCAACCAATTGCTTCAACCAGAAGTTGAAGATTGGAGAAGGTGGCTTCGGCAGCGTGTACAGAGGTTTCATCCAGCCTCCTGATGGGCAAGCGCGTAGAACTCTGGTCGCTGTTAAAAAGCTCAACAATGATGGCTTCCAGGTAAAGATTAAGAAATGAGAACTATCTTTTGGTTCTTTTAAGTGTCACCCCGCATGGTTTTCTGTCATCCATCAAAACATAAACCAGAATGCTCGTGTCAGTGGAAGTAACACTTCATCCAAAATTTGATTCGTTTACCTTCTACCAAAGAATTGTAAAATGTATAGCCTTCTAGGACCACTCTCTTTTATAATGGACGATCATGGTTCCATATAATATATTTGTTGCTTTCAGGGTCACAAGCAATGGATGGCAGAGGTTCAAATTCTTGGAGTGGTTGAGCATCCCAACCTTGTGAAGTTAATTGGATACTGTTCTGAAAATGAAGAACAAGATATCCAAAGGCTACTGGTGTATGAATTTATGCCTAACAAGACACTGGAAGATCATTTATTTGATAGAGCTCTTCCAGCTCTTCCTTGGAACACACGGCTACAAGTAGCCTTAGGTGCAGCTCATGGATTGGCGTACTTGCACGAGGAGTTGGAAGTGCAGGTTACTTTCTTTACTTCACCTGAACACATTATTAGCACTAGAATGTTAAGAGCTTTGAACTTGTCTACAACCAAGCAGGTAATATACAGAGATTTTAAAACATCAAACGTGCTACTGGATAAGAAATTCCAGCCAAAACTCTCTGACTTTGGACTTGCTAGAGAAGGGCCAAGAGCTGGACATACCCATGTTTCCACTGCGGTATGGGCTTTCTTCTTTGAGTAAACGTTTGGTTTTATTTGCTTTCTGTTCAGTTGGTGCCTACCTTACTTATTATTGTCCTTTTCCTTTGAAGTAACATAGTTCACGCTTTTGCAAAACTTGGTATCAGTAGCTTTCTGAAGAACCATATTTAGCTCCGCCCGGAGCGACGCAGGTGGAGACGCCGGGTGGAGCTAAAATTTTTTCCTTTCTGAATGGGGTTATGGTCCCCTTATTAGCTATTTCTCTGGAAAGTGCCTGCGAATGATCAATCACGCTCATTATCAGGAATTTAAAATAGTGCAAAAAAATGCCATGACTCATTGCTAATTGTCTGAACCTGTTCTATAAAATCAATCAACGTCATTCAATTTGTTAAATAACACAGTGGAAGTTGAGAAAAATCTTTATGCCCCCTTGGAACAGCACTGAGCCTTAAACATTTGACAGTCCCAAATTGAATCTGAGTAGGCTTTGCTCGGGATTCGTTCAGAGTCTTATAGTCTATTGAACAAGCTTTAACAAAAGTTGAATGTGAGATCACTTATGCAAATTTTATATGACACTATGATACGATCACTAGTTGTCTCCTACGATATGTAAGCAGAAAAAATAGTTATATCTTACAACAGTTCCTAATAAGATTACTTTGGCCTTTTATTTGTACATATCTCACTAGTTGTGTCATATATTGTGCAAATAGACACAGTAGTTACTGTTTCATTATAATCCGTGGTTTCTTTGAAAAAGAAAAATCCCTGGTTGCTAAATGAGAAGTATCTCGCTATAGGTGATAGGAACATATGGATATGCAGCTCCAGAATATGTACAAACTGGCCGTTTGACAGTAAAAAGTGATGTATGGAGTTTTGGGGTGGTGCTGTATGAAATCCTTACCGGACGGCCATCATTAGATCGAAATCGCCCAATTGCAGAGCGTAAATTGTTGGATTGGGTCAAGCAATTTCCAGTTGGTAGCAAAAGCTTCTCCATGATTATGGACTTAAGGCTCCATAACCAGTATTCTCTCGCTGCAGCAAGAAGAATTGCTAAGCTAGCACAGAAGTGCCTCCTGAAAAATCCCAAAGAAAGACCCAAGATGAGTGAAGTAATGGAAGAACTGAAACAAGCAGTCAAGATCTCCCAAGCAGGGAAGCCGCGTAAATCAATTTAGCCAGAGCTTAGTTGGTGGATTCAACTAGATTGAGGAATACTGCTGCTGGAGCTAATAGAAGACAATATGTGATGTGCACAACTTCCATTTGAAAATGCATAGGAGACACAAACAAACAAAATCAACAGAGTATAACCTGAGGCTTGTGTATATTTTATTTTTATTTTGACAGAACAAAATGGTAACAAGAGCTGATAAATCAATATTAATAATAACCGCATGTGCCATTTTGGCTAATATAATGATGAGCCTATCGTCAAAGAAAAATATATAATGATAGCTTGGGAACACAATACATATAGATGTACTGATTTGGAGGGTTAATTGGAAATTAGTAGTTACAAGTTAGTTAAAGAAAAATATATACATTTTTTACCTCGTTCTAGTTTCTTCCTCTTTCTTGCTTTTTTTATTAAATAAATTTTCTAACTTTCCTATTACTTCCTAAATTCAAAACTTCACCTTCCAAATCTTTCTCATTGTTTTTTTCTGCTAAACTTTTTTCTTCTTCTTCTTTCTCATCCAAAAATCTTCTCAATCTCTGTTCTCCCAATCTCTCTCCAGTTATCCCATCCTCCTCAAACTCCTTCACCTCATCTTACAACACTCTCATCAAATTATTCAAGCTCTCATTGTTTTTAATCTTATCATTACGATCGCAAACTTTTGAAGATCGTAACAGAATACTTGTAACATTTGTCAGGAAATAAGTTTGCTTCGCATTGCATTAAACCATTAAAAGTACTTCTATGAAAACAATGCAAATTACTCAAGCAAAGTAATCATGCTAGTTAGATGTGGAGGAAAGAAAGAGAACAACACATGAAGTGAAAATTGTATTTCTATAGTTGTGATTCTTAAGTAACAGGTGTGCAAGCGACATCCATAATGAAAGACGGACTCATGAGTTCATAACATTGAAAGCCAAATATCATAATTACCAAAAAATCAATTCTACTGTTTATACTTTTATAATTGACACAAGGGCTAACTCTAAAGTTTAATCTGTTCATGATTCTCTTATGGACACCCTTGCTCTGAAGACTACCATTGGTCACAAAACAGCCAAAAAAATTGAATTCTACCCCATTAGTAAGAAATACAGAATAAGAGGTCCCTTACTCACATTCTCATCAGAGTGATTGACGCTTTAATGCAGTCATCTTCATGGGGTTCCACACAATGGACCTCATTCTTCTATTGCATTCGCCTGTGAAGTTGACCCTGTGGATCAATTTTCTGAAAGACTAAAATTTGATTGCTCTAAAGAAACATGGAAGTAAAAAATAACATTCAAGAAATTGGCAGAACGCTCCATGATTCACTTTTGTGGACTAACCATTCCAATCGATACAGCATCACTTGAAATTAGTCACTGTTGATATGCAATGCCACTTGCCTAAGTCAGCATTTGCCATCATTACATGAGGCTTAGCAAGTACCATGGAAGGCAACATGGCACCATACTAATTCCACAATCTGGAGAATATCTTACAAACAATGGTTGTACATCTCTACAAGCACCGGTGATGTGTTCCTTGGAGGTTTATACACGGACAAGTAAAATGTGATATGCATAAGAAATTCAAAAAATCTGCCTTTCTCAGTAAGCTCTTCCTGAGATGTTAAATTGTCTCTTGGAAAATTATGGTAAGCGTTTTCTACAATCTTGTTTGTGATATCATCAAATGCAAAAGAATGCACTTTTAACCTTATTGCCCATCTTAGCACGCTTTCTGTCATCCCCAACTTGCAGAAGTGTGACAGCAATATATTAACAGTCACCACATTAGGAGCGAAAGGCATCTTAATAATCTTTGACATCACAGTTGCTGCACGTTCTACTGTATTGTGGCAAATTCCATTTATAATCGTATTGTACGTAACAGTGTCAAAAATTCCTCTCCAAATCAATTCATCCACTAATTTCACAGCTTCACTTATCTTAAGAACACGGCAATGCGCTTGGATCCATATATTGTAAGTAGTGGTATCCAGATCCCAGCTATCCTCTCTCATGTACTTCACAAACTGGGAAGCTACATCCCAAACAGAGGCTTTCAAATAGGCATTAATCAAAGTATTGTAAGTAACCATGTCAGGAACCAAGCCTATGTTATGCAAACGACTGTAGTAATTGTTTGCCTCTTTCATCATTTTGTGTTTACACCATCCATTGATAATTATATTTTTGGTAAACAAATCAGGAAGAAGCCCACTTTTTTCCATGTCTTCTTCCAATTTTTTAGCTTCATTCAAGTTGCCAATTCTACAAAATCCAGCAATCAAAGAATTATAAGTGAGGTTATTTGGAGACAATCCTCTATTTAACATATCATCAAAAGCCTCACACGCTTCATCCATGAACCCTAATAAGCAAAATCCATTAATCAAAGCAGAGAATGCAACAACATCGGGAGATATTCCCCTTTGCTCCATCAGCTTCCATAGGTGGATCGCATTGATTCTAGCACCCGCTCTAAAATAACCATCTATTAATATAGTAAAGCCAGAAACAGAGACACAAAAGCCTCTCTCAGTCATCTCATCCATGAGGTCCCTTGCCTCATTCAGCCTTCCTTTCTTGCAGAAGGCCATCAAAAGTGAATTGCAAGTGGAAGCAGAAGGCGACAAGCCAAGCTTCACCATAGTACGATAGACATCAAACGCATCATCTTCCAAACTGTCTTTGCTATAACCTGATATTACGGCATTGAACAGAAACACATTAGGAGGGGTGCCCTTCTCAAGCATGAGCCACAGCAGCCGTAGTGCTTCCTCCAACTGCCCGAACAAACAATACTTCAATATTAAGACATGAATGGCAAGTTCATCTGAAGACTGGCAAGTTCTCAAACTCAGGCAATTAAAGAACCGGTCAGCTTCTTCCTTGCCACGAAGTTTACAGATACCCACCAAAAGAATGTTATAGGTATAACAATCTGGATCTAAACCCATATGAATCATCTCTTGCAGAGCAGAATTGGCTTCATCTACAAGCCCAGCCTTGACATAGCCATCAATCAGAGTATTATAAGTAAAAGCATTAGGCGCAACACCTTCAAAGCGCATCCTGTACACAAGCCTCCTGGCTTCCACCATTTTACCTTCCTTGCACAAGGATTTCAAGAATGTATTGAAGGTAACCAAATTGGGGACACAACCCAACTGAACCATCGATTCAAGAAACTCGGCAGCATCACAAGATGTACCATAAACACAATATGCATTCATGACAATGTTGCAAGTAAAGATATCAGGGTAGCAACAATACTTGGGCATTACCTGCAACAAAGACACAGCTTTTCGAAGATACCCTCTCCTGCAGAATCCCAGCACCATGGTGTTGAAGGTCCGGACGGTGGGCCGAGGACCTCTACCCAACATATCCAAGAACAACCTCCAAACTGTCACAAAATCGAACCTTTCCTGCAAGAGCTTCATCAAAATGCTCATCCCCGACCCGCTCGGCTTCAACTTCAAGCTCCTCATCCGAACCAACAGCTCCAACGCCAGCGACACCGCACCAGCGCCGAGGAAGCCACGGAACAGGTCTTCGAGGACGGAGAAATCGGAGCAGTAGCCACGGCGGGCGCTCCACATGACCTCCCACAAGACGCGCGAGCTCCGGTCGCCGACGGCGGCGACGACGCAGGCGAGCACGCCCTGGGCGAGGTACCTCTGGCCCTCCGACGACAGGACTAGCACGACGCAGGCGCATTTCGCCGGCGAGAGATCGACGGCGCCGCCGCGGAAGGCGAGCTTGAAGAAGGCTAGCGCCGCCGGCGACCAGCGCTCCGATTTCCCGAGCGACTTCAGAACACCGGCGAGGGCTTCGGGGAGGGGGCCGAGGCGAAGCGGCACAGGACGTGCAAGCCTCCGCCTTTGATGGCTCGGGACACGGCGACGACGGTGGCGAGTCGCTCGACCTGGGAGATCGGGCTTGGCCGCCCGCCGCCCGCGGCGGCGGCGGCGGCAGGGAGGAACTGGGAGAGGACGTCGAATGCGGCGGCGGCGGTGGAGAAGGGGAGGGCGGCTGCGGCGGGCCGAGGGCGACGGAGGACGGCGAACATCCGAGGTGGGTGGTCGTCATCTCTGAGCGGGGTGTTGCTCTGGTGGTGGCGGCGGCGGAGATGGGCGGCGCATTCGTTTTCCCGGCGAAGTGAGGAAGATGGGGGTTTTAAAGGTCAAAGCCGGGAGAAGTGGGAGTTGAAGACATCGGAGGGTTTTTGGGGGCGGGTTAGTGAAACGGTGAATCGGTGAGTGTGACTCACACCGTTAAATGTTTAAAATGGATTTACACTTATAAATAATATTTAACTCTCAATCTACTGTAAATCATCATCCGATTATCCCCGTTAGCAAAATTAAATTATGGATTTACCATAAATTGATTTAATATGTTAGTAAGGATAGCTAAGTAAAAATTATTGATGTGGCATGCTTCGTAAAAAATTCTTGAAAATAAATTAGCCAAGTAGAAATTATTCATTTAGACACGCAATGAAATGACAAATTGCATCACATCTTCTAAATTTAGCCCTTATAAATTTGGATCTTATGTAGTTAATAGAAACATTTGTATGATGATAATAACATTGATACCAGAGAACCCGAAGGTCTCAAGGAAGAGACTTGGTGTCGAGCACCAGGAAATGTAAAAGTTGAGAGACACCCCTCCCAAGAACAACATTTTTGTCTCATGGTAGCTTGCTCCAGTCCCCTTACGAAACTTTCGTGATTGAGTTAGCCATACACTTCACATGTTTCTAGCGATTCACATGGCATAATCAAATGATGCAAATCTTGGATAAGAATTTACAACACACTAGAATGCCCTGGTTGACGATCCTTTACTCCAACACCATTTGGGAAGTCCAATGGCAAAAAGAGGGGGATTCATTATCTCGTTTTTTAGTACGGATCGGTGAAATGACGGAGTCCATAAAAATTATTCAACAGGCTCTAGAAGGAATCCCGGGGGGGCCCTATGAGAATTTGGAAGTACAGCGCTTTGATAAAACAAAAGATTTCAAATGGAATGATTTTGAATATCGATTCATTAGTAAATGTTGACCTTCCACCCTAATTGTCCCAAAGGGGTAGGAATAGATAGGAAATATTGATATCCAAGTGACTGAGGTTCATTCCATTTATACCAATAAATGTAACTCTTACTAAAGTCCCTGCCTTTTGAATTACAATGCCATAGAACCAGGAAACCAATTGATCTATGTTCATGTCCTCTCTCTCTCTATGTATTGTTTTCTGGAGCAACTTTGTGTATAAAAATGAACATAATAGCATCCTCATACAAACTTTAAATGTAAATTCAGTCATTGAGGTAAAAATAAACATTAAAACACAAAAACCAGCAAAGCTAACGGATGATAATCCTTCACTGATTGGCAACCAAGTGAATTATTCCAGAACCAGACTCCATTATTTGGTTTTCTGCATGTAGCTCTAAACTCTATTCACAATGCGGACGAGTCAGGAATTTGATTCTAAAGAAGAGGTTGCGAAGAAGCATTTATGTAAAAACTCCCCAACAATGAGGACATTCACCGAGCCTTGAGGATCTCCTCTGCACTTGAGACAATGAACTCTCCACATTATTCTATGCTAGCAACCTTGACTTTGAGATCATCAACCAGAAGGGCAAACCTCTGGAGCGAATGCCCAGCCCCTTCTCAGATAAGTCAAGCTCAAGGCCCAGTGCTTGTGTGTAGGTACCGGAGCCATCTGCTAGGTACTTTACAAGCTTGTTCTCTGGGTATGTCAAGCTTTCGGCACAAATGGATCATTCACTGCAAAAACATTTATTTCACTAAAATGTTAAAAATCCAACCCGCTAGAACATGATTTCAGTCATTCTATGTGAATGTGAATTACATAAAAGTGTACATCATGTAAATTTATTGGATTTATTTTTTATGCAAATCTACGTAATTGTTGTTCATTTACATATATTAGTGAAATAAATAGTGCCATTAAACAACTTGTAACTAAAGATATCCGGCAACTCACAAAATGCCAACTTACCAAATCTAGTCAAAATGAACCTCAAGGTAACCACGCATCAAACAAATATATCATCTTAAACTCACCATATAAATTCTGATAACCAGATATCTCAATATAAATCCTAAGAAAATAATTGTCCTTGGAAACTCTGCTTCAAGCCTGAAACAAGACATGTAAACTGTCATAATGAACACAGACAATTTGACCCAAAAATGTTTGCAAGACTTTTATTTACAGTTTCCACCGTAGTTGGATAAATCGGCCGATTTTACTCAGAATCGACCGATTTAAATCGGATCGGCCGCAATCCATTTCAAATTTGGGGTTCAATCGGGTTTTGAATCGGTTTTATGATAAATTATTAAAATATCCTTAATATTATATTAAATAAATTATTTATGCACAGGCAAAATAAAAATTAAAAGCTTATAATGATAAAAATACTCCTTTTTCTCCCTCCGCCACCGCTACCCCTTCGCTCTGGTGGGGAGGGGGGTGTTGCCGACAGGGGAGGCGGGGCTGGCAAGGGGATGGGTCTGGACTCGGGGCCGATAGGACGAGGGTGGCTGGGTGGGGCAGAGGCACAAGGAGGGGGAACCAGGCGGGGCGGGGCGGGGCTCGCGAGGGGAGGCCGGGCAGGGCGGGGCGGGCGCCGGCGGCAGGGTTGAAGGAGCGAGGTCGGGGTGGCATTTTCGTAATTAAAAGTTGACTCAACTCCGACTCGAGTCAAAAATAATAATTAATTCCAAATAATTTTAAAAAATCCAAAAATATTAAAAAATATCATAAACTATAATACACACAATAATATCAAAATAACATTAATACCTAATTTTTATATATTTATGTTATGAGTTGTCAAATTATTATATATAATTAATTAAACCAATTTGGACGGATTCACCTGAATCGATTCTTGACTAATTTAAACTGATTCCATCCGATTCAGTGGCTCCTTCAAAAACCGATTCTGATTCCAAATTTTCCAACTTTGGTTTCTACTATCTAAGCATTTATAGAAGTTTATAAGATGACAAAACAAAATGCTTATTTGCCCAAAATTTTCCAAAAATAAAAAATAAAAATCATAAAGCCATTATTCTAAGATACAAAGTGAAATCAAACTCCAAGCCCCATGCTCACTCCCACAGATCTTCATCACCAAAAGCACTTTTTTTTCCTGAATCACACAATCATCAAAGAACTTATTTTTTTTCGTGAATCATCAACAAAAAATTGAAACGATAAAAGATGAGACAAAGAAGACCTACATCATGATCTGGATGTCTAGACTCAGCAAGGCTCCGGTTGGCCCGGTGCTTGTTTGCATCTCCGATGGTGGTGGCCGTTGAGGGATGGCTAGGACTAAGGAAGAAGCACCAGTCGCTAGACTGATTCACGGCTTGGCCGTGTGTTATTGAGAAGGCTCTAAATCCCATAAGCTTTATGTGAATACGATTCACGTTTGAAGTAATACCCCTCACTAACACGGGAATGTAAATTTACGGTTCAGATAACACGTCAAAATGATTTTTATGATATCAAGAGAGAGCAAAAAGTAAAGGTAATAAATAATTACGCATATTAAATTTTGGATATGACAATAATATACAATGGTATACCAGCATACTAACAAGATCATTACATGTGTACCCTTAATTGCCACGTACTACCATAAAATAAAATCAAAGTGATCAGCCTCAATAGGTGGCACAACTATTATCAACATGGTTTTTTTCATCTTAGGCCATAAAAGTCTGACACGACTCCTTCATCGTTAACCTTTAACATCAGCGTTTAGTATGATCTATATCTACAAAACTTCATGTGTCACTAATTCACTACCTTGCAAAATTGAGAGAGAAGATAAAATTGTACAATAGTATAATACTTTTACTACAAGAGATCTTTAAAAGAATCAAATGATGTCTACAATGTAAATGTCAAGAAAGGATGCCAAAAAAGTCATCATCTGATTTGCATTTTTAGCTTAGCATGAGAGGTTTGAAGATTAGCTCTAGACCTTGTAGAAGAATAAGGGACTTCATATCAGTTGCTTACAAATGAGTTTACCAAATTCATTATAAAAGCTTTATGTGCATACCTGTATTTACTTAGGACTTCTTCAGGCTTGCACTTTGCCCTTTTTCTTTCTTGTGGTCGAAGTCTACTTCCTTCTACTGGTAATTGTTGATTACCTTATTTTGGACATCATGTTACATTATGACCAAATTATTTGTATGAACTAAAAGTGACGTGGCATCTTGCTAGTTGATTAGCTCACAATGCATTTTGTTTTTAATCACCCTGGCTATCTTTGATACAATGGAGGCTCGATAACAAGCAACCATTCACCAGATATAATTTCTCACTAGCTAAGATCAAGTGTTGGATAAATTGGTTCATTGTAAGCCTTCTTGTACTTGACTTTGGAGAACTAATCCTCACAAGTCTTGTACATTTCAATTACGAAAGTCAATGGCCTTAATAACGTGTGGGCATGGAATGCCCAAGGCTTGGTACTCTCGACAAGTACATTCCAATGCAAATAGAGTCACCTTATCCTAGAAAACAAGGGTTCAATTGGTATGACTTCAAGTGAATGATCCTTCATCCTAGCAGATTTAATTGTTTCACAGGCTTTCAGGGTGAGCTCAGATTCCCATGTATTAGCCCAATATTGACTTCTCATGAAAGTGAAAAGCATGCACTTTCTTTGTATGCTCAATTAAGAACATATAATGTACCTCCTTGCATGTTTGAGAAGCACATTCATACCCTCAGATTTCAAAATGGTGAGAACTCCATACCTCTTCCCATCAAAATGAACATTTGCCCACTTATTGTGGCCTATCTGACATATCCACTTGTAAATGTCTTTTGCCATGGCGTTAAATATGTTGTAATGTTTGTTTGAAGTCAAATATCTGGTATGTTCTTACTGCCTTCCAAAATAACTTTCTGGCATACAAGCTTTTTGCACCTTCATTAAATTATGTGATAATATGCATTACCCATGAACTGCCTTCGGGAAAATATTGCTAACTGGAAGTGCAATTCCCTTCATCCTATCTAAAATAATGCACTTTACAGTAAACTATTATGTACAAATGTGCCTCCTAATCAAAGCTAAGAACCACATCCATGATGATTCTGACTCTTACTCAATTAATGCATATGCAATAGGCATGATATCATTATCTCCATTAGTTGCACAAACTATTAACAAAGTTTCTTCATACTCTCCCTTCGCATGGATTCCATCTATGATTAGTAAAGGACGAAGGTATGTCTGAAATGCCCATATGCAAGGATCAAATGCTCAGAAAACTCTTTAAAAAGTCTTTCCCACCTGTGACTAAACATCTTGGTCTACTATTACCTTGAATATGGCCCTGGATTAGACCTTACCAACTCCTTATCGTATATGGGCAGGAACTCATACGATTTCTCAAAATTCCCCAATTCCAATAATATGTTCTTTGTTATCCATATTTTCTTATAACTTATATTTACCCCATGTACTTCACGAATATTATCTTAAATCACTTGTGTGCAGTATACTTTGACAAGATGGTCATACAAACCTAGATACTTCCTTGCTACCCAAACATATGTAGCATGTTTGTTATCCTTAGCTCTCTTCAAACTACCACACATATGTTTCATATCAAACCGACTCACACGAATACCATCCTCATGGCCTACAGCCCTCAACCTCCGCTTACACATTAAGTATGCACACTTAACAACATATAGATCTTGTCCCCTTACTTTTTCCACTTTCTATGTAAAATTATTATCTATTGCATCCTCCGTAAAAAAAGGATTTTGAATCCCTCAATATTGAGAAAACAACGTCGTCAAGAAGCTTCTCCATCACATGAAAAATTTGAGACCATCGTCTTGTATCATGAAATCATCAAACTCCTTGTCCACACCATCAATGGTCTAACTTTAACTCTTTCGTGATGCAACCCTCTCCGTGGCAGCGTAATATGGGTTTGTCAATACAAGGTCATCTTTACGTTGGAAAAAAATCTTTTACTTAATTCAAATAACCCACGGATTAGAAGATATAATGTAATATTTAGGTTATAATCGAGCCATATCTAAACAGATCCGAACTACAAAAAAAGCCCAAGAAACTTGATGGGCTTCGGATCCCGGCCCATTTAGAGCCCCGAAGGTGGAGTTGATTATCTTCCACTGGGGATGAGAAGGGCGGCGAGTCCGATGGAGAAGAGGTTCACACTCCTTCACACCGTCGCCGCCTCCGCCGTCTTCTCTGCCGTCTCCTTCTGGTATCCCACTCTTCCTCGCCCCCCCCCCAGCGCTTTTCTCTTCCCGTCCCAAAGATGACACCTTTTTCCTCGTTCGCAGGTACGGCTTCATGTTCGGGAGGGAGTCGGCTCGGCAAGAGCTGGGCGAGGTCATCCATGACCTCAGAAAGGGTAGCCCATCTTCTGTCGGCTCCGAAAACGAATCCTGAAACGGTGAAATTTTTTTTCTTTTTTTTGGGGGGAGGATCAATTCTTACTGATTTTATTGTAGAGTGAGCTACAGCTCATATACGAGCTATATTTTTTGTTTGGAGCAATTGAGTAGGTCTCACTGCTCAAAAACAACATAGATAAATTGAAAATAAATAATAAAGGTAATTAAAAAATTTCCAACTCAATCTAGTACATTTAGCCATTTCATCTTAATTATCTAAGTTATAGTAATAAAAATTGTTTTTAAAATATCTTTAAACTAGTGTATTTTAAAAAAAATCTAAAAGTAGGTCGTATTGGTTTCAAAATGAAATAAATTTTTATTAACCTCTTACTTACTTATATGCATATAAACTTCATTGTTTGAGCCTCACTTGAAAAGGTTGAAATTAGATGTGAGAAGCACATATAAGCTATATGATGTGTGGCTCACATTAATTTTTCCCTTTATTTTATGATTCTGTTGTCTGGTGCGATCAGAAGAGTTGTACGTTGTTGTTGCGTGCTTGGTTTGTTTGTGGGTAGGTGGCCATTTTTTATTGTTACATGCCTTGTATTTGCTTGGAAGCTGGAATTCTGATAGAGGGGTTGTTCTAAGTAGAAGCCTTGTTGCCTCTGGGTGGAATTATTCTACTTTGTTCTTCTAACCTACTAGAGTGATTAGTGTAAAGTTTGGTGCAATTGGAGCAAAAAGGAAAAATGGAGCATTGGGGAGAAAGGGAAGTGATAGTTTGGATAGATGCTTAAAACAGATTTTAATACTAAGATTGGTTAGTACTTATTCTCTAGTTTGAGAAGGTATGGATGTGTTTTTGAGCAAAGAGCATTCCGTATGTGATATTCGCAAGTTTCATTTCTTGTACCATAGGAGGCCATTAAAACCTGAACTGCTTTCATCTAGTGAACGTAACAAAATGCCACTGCATGATTCGTTGTTGCATTGCTCAGACATAATATCAATTTTCCGATCGAAACAAAATGCTAGTGTATTAACTTGTTTGGAGGTTGACATTGTTATCTTCGTTAATCGTAGATGCTATGTTTCATATCATGTCAAGAATTTGGTTAGTTGATGACTATGAAGTTTGTGATGCTAACCACTTATTCTGTTGTTTAAGAATTTTCACAAAACATTTGATGTTCAAACTTAGTTAAAGTGGGTAGTTGTGATAAATAGAGTATCAGATGTTGTCAGGTTTAGGCATGGATTGATCCTTCTCATTGTGGCCTACTAAAAAAATCCTTGAGCACTTTTGAGGAATGAACT
>JAURVB010004582.1:0-19719 GCA_033002965.1 Piper betle
GGGTTAGCCGACCTAACCGGGGCCTGTAACATGCCGGTTCGGTTCACGAGCGTGAACCGGATTTGGGGTGTTACAAAAAATCTAGACATACTCTCATATATTTTGATTACTCATTCTGATGCTGTCTAACGGACATTATCATCATATGCTTAGGTACACATCACTCTAATTGTTCATAATACATGATCGACCTAGGCTCTTTACGCATGTTCTTAAATTAACCCGACTGAAAATAACAGTCAAACCGACCGGTTTTACTATAAAACCTTAACTCGAGTCATGGGTTTTATACTAACTGCAACAGTTTTTTACTTGGAATTGTATCTGGCAATGAAGACAACCAAGTGGAGTTGGTGTCGTGGCTTGTGGTGGCCTAGATCAGCCTGGTGGAGGTCGAGAAGGTTGTGACTTTCTTCTATTGCATTGGCAAGACGAGGCTCTTTTCTTGTTGTTTTTTGGCAACTAGTTTGTTTTTTGTAGTAGATCCCGGCTTTGAGGAGAATCGAGTGGATTCATGAAGCGGGCGGCGGCAGCTAGGCGGGCCGTACCCACTCTGGAAAGATGGTTGTAGGGCTATTTAACGAGCAAGCGAGCCGAGCTCAACTTAAATAGCTCGAAGTTCGTTCGTGTAACAACCCGCCCGAACCAGACCGGGTGTTACTTAAAAATATAGGTAATGTAGATATAACATTCCAAAACATGAATTAAAATATAGCAAATATTTCTCGCAACATATAATATGAATCATAACAATAAATCATGTTCTCTAAAATATAAAATAATTGTCCCACAGTCTCGGACCATGTCCCATAGCCCCATTTATAACACAAGAGAATAATAAGGAAGTCCAACTTTATTATCAATTCACCATACATAGGTTGGTAAAAGAACCACCAACCACACTTTTATTGTTTAGTCCAAAGCTGCTCACAAGTGGAGGCAATTCTGCGTTAGTGATAAAACCACTAAGCCACATAATTAAATGAAACAAATCAATAAAATCCCTATTATCATTTCACCCGTTTTTTATTATAGTTTCACAAGTCTTTTAGTAATTATCTCTCAGGTCATTCTGAGATTACTAATATGTCTCTCAAGTCATTTTGAGATTAGTAAAAGTCGTCTCCCAGCTCATTCTGAGATTAGAAAATGTCTCCCAGCTCATTCTGAGATTAGGTGGTCTCCCAATTCATTTTGAGATTAGTCATGGTCTCCCAGCTCATTCTGAGATTAGGTGGTCTCCCAATTCATTTTGAGATTAGTCATGGTCTCCCAGTTCATTCTTAGATTAGTCATGATCTCCCAGCTCATTCTGAGATTAGAAATTGTCTCTCGGCTCATTCTGAGGTTAGGTGGTATCTCAATTCATTTTGAGATTAGTCATAGTCTCTCAGTTCATTCTGAGATTAGAAATCATCTCCTAGCTCATTCTGAGATTAGGTGGTCCCCCAATTCATTTTGAGGTTAGTCATGGTCTCCCAGTTCTTTCTAAGATTAGAAAATTGTCTCCCAGCTCATTCTGAGATTAGGTGGTCCCCCAATTCATTTTGAGATTAGTCATAGTCTCTCAGTTCATTCTGAGATTAGAAATCGTCTCCTAGCTCATTCTGATATTAGGTGGTCCCCCAATTCATTTTGAGGTTAGTCATGGTCTCCCAGTTCTTTCTGAGATTAGAAAATTGTCTCCCAGCTCATTCTGAGATTAGGTGGTCCCCCAATTCATTTTGAGATTAGTCATGGTCTCTCAGTTCATTCTAAGATTAGAAATTGTCTCTCAGCTCATTCTAAGATTAGGTGGTCTCCCAATTCATTTTGAGATTAGTCATGGTCTCCTAGTTCATTCTCAGATTAGAAATTGTCTCCCAGCTCATTCTGAGATTAGGTGGTCTCCCAATTAATTTTGAGATTAGTCATGGTCTCCCAGCTCATTCTGAGATTAGAAATTGTTTCCCGGCTCATTTTGTGATTAGAAAACGTCTCCCAGCTCATTCTGAGATTAGGTAGTCTCCCAATTCATTTTGAGATTAGTTATTGTCTCCCAGTTCATTCTGAGAATAAAAATAGTCTCCCAGCTCATTCCGAGATTAGTGCCAAGAAAGGCTACCAATTTGGGAAAATGCAACATTTCATATAGTTATACCAGTTTGGGAAAATATAACATTTCAAATAATTATACGGACAATACAACATTCCAAATAATTATACGGACAATATAAGATTTCAAATAATTATATGGACACACATAGTAATTTTAAAGGTGCAGCCCCGTGTCGGACTGAGTCAATTCGTTGACCCCGATTGTGTTACAGCGCATGGTGGTCGAATCTTGGCTCAGGCCGACCAGGGCTGCCAACAAGGGAAAGTACAACATTTCAAATGATTATACGGACGTGGATATTTCGAACTCGCAGCTGCGACTAATGATCCTAATGTAAACGAGAATATAAAATTATACATAAGTATAATTTTATTCGAGTAGGAATGCATGCAACTAAATATCTAATATATATATCATTTTCAAAAACATTAAATATTAAATTATCAACAATTTTAGTGAGATAATTAATTATTCCTGTGACATAATCATGTAAATCCTACTTCACATTTTAAATTAATTATCTAAATCATAATTAATACCTAACAATTGAAAAATAATTATTACTAATAAACAAGTATTTAATTTTCTTTTGCGGTGATAATCATTTAACCCTGATCTTGATGATTTAGTTGACGGTTATAATTTTTAATCGCTACTATTATTTACAACAATTTATTTAATTAAGTTATTCAATCAAATTATTTAAAATAATTTGTATTATTTTAATTCATAAATATTAATAATACAATTATTTTAATTTATTCGACTCTATAAAGTTTCGAACTTTATTTATTTTCATTATGCTATTTAGGTTCGACACGAGTGATATCTACCCAACTATAGTTTAATAACCTATTTTCTACATTACTGATTCGTTATTAAAATAATTATTTTATTTACCTAATATTAAATTTAATATGGTAAAGGTAAAATCTTTATTTTATTAACTACTTATAACCCTCCAATTTAATTTAATCGCTTGAATTACGCCAAGTAATTATCGACCGTTTATCATTACCGTATTTTTATTACTCGTGGCAATTTTATACAATAATTAGTTAGTTTAGTAACTTTACCCATAACCCATTAAAAAAATTATTTTTAAAGATTCATTACGAGTTAATATTATTTTTTAACCCGAGTCGGTATCGAGCTTGGTGTTATTTACGAGTTGGTATTATTATTTAACTCGAGTTGTGTCAAGTCAAGCATTATTTACAAGTTTGCCACCCAAGGTAATTTTTTCCTTCTTCTTCTTCTCCGACATGCTCTGTTCCCAACTCCATGCACCCTCCAGCCACCGCCGCCGCCGTCGCCGCCAACCACCTCTGGCTGCCGTCCATCATCGCTATACAACTCTGTCGTGCCGTTTCAATGTCACCCCGGCCGGCTTCCAGCCACAGCGACACTTGCATCGCCTGCCTAGTGGCGCTCTTGCGTCGCCAATTCCACCGCTGGCGAGTGTCGCCGCCTCAATTGGGCAGTCGCCTCAACACCCTTAACCTCCTATCGACCTTCCCGAGCCAGATTGCAACCCGTCACCACCCAGGATGGCCGGACTTTTTCACCCACCGCGCGCCTCTGTTTTTGCCGCCGTCCTCTATTTTTGGCCATTTACCACCCCCGGCCGGCATCCACACACGTGAGATCAACCCTACACTGATCGACGAAGAGAGTAGGATCATCTCCTGACGTCAGAACAACTGTCACCACTGATTCCCGGCGAGGCTTGCCCGTGCTTGCCCATCTCGCCAAAATAGGGAACTCGTCGGCAAATTTTAGTTTCTTTCTTGTTGATTTTAAACTTTAATCCTCACGATTATAAAGATTATTATCAACTTAAAATATGCATGCAAGAAAATTAAGAAGATGGAGATAGGAAGAATACCTAAGCAAGGAAGAAGACACGCTAGCAAGGAAGAGGAGGAAAAAAATGCGAATGAAGGCTAGGGTGGAGGACATCCTTCATAAAATAAAATGAAATGACGGCTAGGGTATGTGAAAACACCAGTATTTCATTTAACCGGGTAACTGGGTAAATAATAAAATATAATAATTAACCGAGTATTGGATATAAAACGTTCGATCCTTCTTAAACTGCGTTCGCGTCTTTTTTTTCACGGTCCTTACAGTTCGGACTCGACTCGAGATTGAACGAGATTTGAGCATATATGCTCGAAATCAACTCATACATTTCTGATATTGTTCAAGCTCGACTTAAACTCGAATACACTTCAATTGTTAAATTTCGAGGAGCTCATAACCTTCTCTTTTGGGAGCTCGAAACTAGCTCATTTGGGAGCTCAAAACCAGCTCGATCATAAGCTCGAAAGTAGCTCGTTTAGGAGAAAAATATACACTTAGAGCTTAAAATTAACAAAAGTAGTCTATTAACATATTTATTTAAACTATCTCAATAATAAAAGTTCTTTACAAGTGTCAACTATGTTTCAATTTTTTTGCAAAATACCTAAGACACCATTCAATAGTTTATGTTTCAAAAAAAATAAAGTGCTTACAACTATAAACCCAAAATTGAAACAAATCTATTAACAGTCTATATTTTATAGCCTTCATCCATATTTTGACAACTATTATTCAGCCTTCATCATGGGGAAAAAAATAACAGATATCATCCATTGTGAGATGTTAGATTAAATAAAAAAATTTGTAGAAGGAACACATGTATTATAGTATTCTTGCTAGATTCAATACGACAAAACTTTAAACTAATCATCCCCAATGAATAAAGTTCATGTGTGTACTCTAATAACAGGGAAGGTCATAACAACTAACAGAAGTAGACATTAAAATTTTAAACATACCTTGTGTTTGAATATGTGATGGAAAAGAAAACTAATAGAAATATATATTAAAGAACTCTATTCACTTTTGGATCTGAAAAATTGAGTTTAAAATTAGGATATAGTCATACTTCAACTTACTACATAGATAGTATTATAACATCAAAATATATAAATAATCTAAAAACATAATCATGCCAAGACAAATAAGAAGAGGCAATATTCATTACTAAATAGCAAGCACTTAGGAGCAACTTTTACAATCTAAATCATTAACTGAGTCCTCCTTCTCATCATCCTCTTCTCTCTTCACAATAGCATGTACGTAACCAATCTTTAGCACAAACTAAATCTTCAATTGTGTTCGGTCTTAAGTTGCTACGATAATCACTAACAACTCTCGTCCATACAAAACGTAGATTCTGACGCTATTGAAGAAAATGGAATTGCTAAAATATCCTTTGCAATGACCCCTAAGGTTTTATATTTCAATGAAGCACTTTTCCAATAATCCAAAACATAAAAATACACTCCATGATCAACTTTAAATTTTTGTTCTTCAAGATAAACATCTATGTCTAATTTCTTCACATAGAATTGCTCCCAAGATTCCATAAATCTTTCAAATTCTTCCCCATCGGTGAACATTTTATCATCTTTCATTTCCAGAAAAGTAATCATGATGCAAGCTATTCCTCAATTTGTTCTCATAGAATTTATAGACCCCTTAGCATCCTCAACCCTATTCATTTTAGTCTGAAAAGTTAATTATGAATATTAATAATATCATAGTTATATAATAAAAGAATACATAATTAAATACAAACAAATAATAACATACACATAATGAACAAATATATATATATATATATATACATATATAAATATATATACATACACAAATTAATAAAAATATTAAGACTAATATTCATAAGTAAATATAATATTAATTATTGTTTGCACAAGATTTGCACATATCCAGTTATGGATAGTGGTTATCTATATACGTGGATGATTTCTTCGCCTCAAAGAAAAAGTCGCGATGGTTCCAAGATAAGAAGGAGAAGATAAAAACGGCTAATAAGGATTTTAGGGGCTTGAAGTGAAGAATGAAAAATGGTTGGATGAGTTAGGATTTAATGGCCGTAATAAGGAACTGTACAAGGAGAGAGTTCTATAAAAGAAGTGCATTAATGTGAAGAAAGGGGGCTCATACATTAAAGAAAAAGGCTTTTGCAAAGAAAAAGAGAAGAAAACAGGAAGAAGGAAAGACAAAAAAAAAAAGCCTTGGGAGAGGAGCCCCTCACCGGAGATGCTATTTTAGTAACCCTAGCCAATACCCGATCACTAGCCTTGCAGTCATTGTCACGAAGCTTGTACCCCCAAAGTCTGCCTTTGCCGCCCCGCCGCGACAAATCTAATACAAGGGGGTTTTTGTGTGTTTATTTTTGCAGAAAAAGACGGGAGCTTTACGGGAGTTTCATTGCTGCCGCCTCGTGGCCATAAGTTGGTTGAGAAGCCCTCCTCATCGTTGTTTCGTGAAGCTACTTTCCTGCCCGCCAAGGAGAGGAGTCCCTGGTTGCCCACCTATTGGGGAGTTTTTGAGGAGTTTATCGTCAGCCCCAGTTGCAACAAGCTGCCGCCACTGCCAAGTGCTGCCAGAGCATAGCCGTGGAAGAAGATTGGGAGTTTCCTCTGTTGCTGCTGAGCGCTCTTCCTACCAGAATCGGCACCGAGAAAAGGAGAAGTTGCCCCCGTGGTTGATCATCCCTGGGTGATACGGTTGTGCAGAAGTTTGCGAGCCCAACTGAGAAGAAGTGCTCAGGTTGCTGCCCCTGCTACCTCGCTGTGAAAGACTGTCGCTGAGGAGAATCTGTCCACATGGTTGCTAAGAAGCCCATCTTATTGCCAAGGAGTGGACGAGTTGCTGCATCCCTGGAGTTGTGGAGTGTTGCTACACAGTGCCACTGACGCCTTGCTTTGCCGCTGCTGGGTGAAGGGACAGAGCCAAACTCTTCATCACCGTCCGACCATCATCATCAAAGCCCGACCAGGAGAGTTGCTGCCACCGCACGATCACTGTTCGTTTCCTAGCTGTTCATTGCCTTGCCGTCCCACTGCTGGAATAAAGACTCTGCTGTGAAGTTGTCACATTGCCGTGAGAAGAGAAGCAGCCGATCGGTCGAAGTAGAAGACCGGTGGAGCAAAGTCTACATCGCCGGTGTCCGTCCAAGACCCCACTCCGTTCCCGGTGTTCCCTTGCTTCTGTCAAAGCCAAGCGGCCAGCCAAAGCAGCACCCACACCGGCCGGCAACGAAGAAGAGGATAACGTCTTTGTTTTGCAGGTTTGGCGTACAATTTTCGGGTGAATTTTGCGGACAATATCGGCAGTATTGGACCAGTACAAGACCACTGGTGTGGAGCCCTAATTACCCATGACACAACACAACCCAGACATGCCGCCGGAGACTCTTGTCGTCCAAGGCCAGGAAATCACCCACCGAACAAGACAGAAAACAGAGCATTGAAGAGGTTGCGGCAGCAGCAATAGATGGATTATGCGGCAGTTTTCCGACCAATGCCGGTCGTTACAGGCCCCAAAGTAGTCACCCAAATGAAGCCGGTGAACCAAGTTGATTTCGCGGCAGTTTTCCGACAAACACCGGTTGTTCCTGGCCCTGAAGTAGTCACCAACATGAAGCTAGCGAAGTGATCTATAAACCCAAATCGAGTCTCACCGGAGTTCGAAGTCGTTGTCATCAGAATTTTATCAGGAATTTACCAACCAGAAATGGGAGAAAACAGAGCAAGAAGCGGTAGCCAACAGTGGACTTTGCAGATTTTTTCCGACCAGCATCGGTCGTTCCTGGCCTCGAAGTGGCATCAAAAGTGAAGCAGATTAAGATATCTACAAACCCAATTCAAGTTCCACCGGATTAAGTTTCCGTTGTAGTCAGAAAAAAATCAAAAAATGGATGATTGGATAAGGTGAAAACTGAGGATTTTGCAGCAGAAAACAGCAGCGGAGAGCCAATTTCACGGCCAATTTCCAACAAATTCTGGTTATTTCCGACCCTGAAGTAGTCATCAACATGAAACTAGCGAAGTGATCTACAAACCCAAATCAAGTCTTACCAGAGTTTGTCACCGCTGTTGCCAGAAAAACTTAGGAAGTTGCTACCTGGTGCATCTCGCCATGGCTAGTATTGCCGTCATCGTGAAGAAGTCCGAAGATTTGCATTGAGGATCACCATCAAAGGTTCTACCTTTCCGCAGCCTCGTCAAGCCAAGTTGGTTAACAATCCACGCGGAACTAGCTTTGCTGCTTGTCGCCGGAATGATAGCCCAATGTCGGCGGTGTTGCTGCTAAGAAATGGAGAAGAAGAAGCAACGTCGAGGAGGATTTGCCAGACCCGGTTAAGCTCTGGTCATTAAGAAAACCCGCTATGGCAGCCGACCAAATCCGAGTTTGCTGATCACTATCACAAAAAATTGCTGGCAGCATTGTCCTCTCCGGACTATATCTAGCTAGCCCATGAATTGAATAGACATGGACCCGCAACCATGTCCGTGACCCATCTACAACCCAAATTTGAATTGGCACACCAAATTAGACGAGTGCCCGTGTACTCCACTGTTCTACAACTCTAGCCAATCTGGCACAATGGTAAATTCTTTTGGGAGCACTACAAATAGAATTTTTTAAGCGTTTTAGGGATAAATTATGTATGGAGTCGATTAAAATGGCAAAATTCCACTATGCTATGTAATTTATGAAAAAGTTGAAAATTAGTGGATTGTGAGTACAAATCTCGTCGTGGACTAACTTAGGGATTCAAGTTGAACCCTAAGAAAACATATAAAAATTTCCTACGTTTCATACTTTGGACAGGGTCATTATAAATGGTATTAGAGCAACTTGGTTCTGTGTTAGATTGTGGGCTAGACCACGGACGTTGGTTAAGGCTACCAGCCACGGGCCAAGAACGATGTGTGCTAAGGCTAGCAACAGAGGCTGTGTGAAGGAATTTCGGGGATGAAATTTCCTAAAGTGGGTGGATTGTGAGATCCCTCAACTTAGTCCCACATTTAATACCTACCGTATAAAGATCTTATTTATAAGTGGGAATTGATTATAAATCTTTAACTTGGTTAACCGCTTTTAAATAGATGGCATAAGCCCATTAGTTTGCACTTTGGGCTAGGTTGTTACACACACTATCTCTTAGCATGGCAAGGGCACCTCGGTCCCACCGAACTTTCAAACTCAGGTCGAAAAAATGCGGTCCATGGGGGCAGACGATCCCGCACCCGAGCAATAATATCGAGTAATCATGTAAACATTCATGATATATGATACACATATAATAAAAATAAATAAAACAATAAATAAAGAAAAACAATCATATCATCCAATCAAGTTAGAACATGTGAATATGCATCTATACTACTTTTAGGGGCTCTTGAATTACCGAAAATGGGTTGAAACTGAGTTGAACCAAACGGAACTGAGCTGAACCAGACCAGATTGGGTTGAGTCAACATGATATGGGTTAAATAAATTGCTAGGCTAGGTCGGTTGGGCTGGTTCAGAATGATGGACATGGACACGGACATGGACATGCGGACTCAGGCATGACCAGGCAGACGCAGGGACGACCAAGCGGATGTGACCACGACCAGGCAGGTAAACAAACCAAACAAGGGCGGCAGTGCCTGTCGCCGAAAAATGCCGACAGCAGCGCGGCTGGGGTGACAGTTGGTTGGGATCCGCAAGGGGCGCCAAGGTGGAGCTGATGGTGGTGTCGACCAGCCAAGTCTGGCCATTGATTAGCCAGAAAATGTCCAGAAATAATAGGTAACGCCGCCGGGTGCAACAATGTAGCCAGCAGTTATCGAGTTTGTGGCGGCAATTGTCGGTGGTCTCAAAATGTTGATGTACACCCCGATTTTGGTTCACCTAAGAACAAAATCAGAAATGTTACTTATCGAGTCAAGTCATGTTTCAAGTAATTGGTCGGAATGACTCGATTGATGAAATAGATCGAACAACCTTCTTGGTTTTATTAGAATGGAAGACATTGTTAAATATCTATCCAACACATCAAATATAAATAAAAACAATAAAGTAAATATATGAAAAACATTAAATATATGAAAAAAGCCAATAACAAATGTTACTAGTCCAAAAAATAACTACTACAATATATCAAATAGATATTCCATTACCCACGAAAATTTATGAAACTTCAAGATTGCCTCAGCTTGGGCGGTAAGCAAACATACTTAAGAAATTACCGGCTCGCATGCACAGTTCATAATCATATTTATACATACATATAGTGCTTACTCCCTCACACATTCAATATCACCCGGCATGGTATAAAAGTGGCAAAAGGAACAGTTAAGTTAGTGCCAGAATTTTCGGAAATACGCTACATTACACAGTACCATCACACACTGCACCACCTCATGGTTCGAAGGAGTATTAGTGTGATTCATATATATCTTCATACCGCTCACTCTCTTATCCGTGAAATCCGTAAAAATGCATGTACTCATATAATAGGCTTAGGAAAAAGGCTTATATTATATATTTCTAGAGTTTCAGTTCAAAAACCAACAAAGGATCCCATCCTTGTAGTTTCATTAAATATGCATAGAAAACACAGCCAAATGGCCTGACATCGGAGGGATGCAATAAAATGTTGCCGATATTTTCCTATGTATAAAACACGATTAAGCTTGATATGCAAGGAGCCAAGCAAAGAGGGAGAGTCCTACGGACCTGTGGTCCAAGCTCCAAGCGTATCTGCACATCTATAGAGAGCTCGAACTCCAAAACTTACATCGGAACCCACTACTAAACAAAATACTAACATGTTTATATGATGCATGCTCACGGTGTGTGCTCACATCATCAATATATCCTAATAAAAAAACTCTACTAAAGAATTAATCAGCACACACCACGTGAATAACAAATAATAAATAAATAATAAATGAAATAATGAATAACAAATAATAAGTAAATAGATACATACAATCATGAATAAATAGATAGATAATAAATACCTAAAAATGATCAATACTCTAATCTTAAAATAATAATATCATATACTATATACGTAAATAGCTAAACACGAGTAAATAGTATATATACTCTTGTTAGTAATCATAGAAACAATTAAATAAATAACACATAATCATTCCATAATAAATAAATAATTATTTATTTATTTATTTAATTTTAATTAATTATGAATAATAATAATAATATCATAGTCATCATTAGAGAATACGTAATTAAAATACGATCAAATCATAACATACATGTAACGAACAAGTAAATAAATAAATAAATAAATATATAAAATTTAGTAAACAAAAAAAGATTAACATTAATAAGTATATAGAATATTAATACTAACAAATAATCATGTAAACATACATCATATACGATAAATATATAACTAAAAAAATAATTAATAATGAATAAATAAATAAATAATAGATAAATAAATAAATATACAATTTAATAAACATAATAAGCTAATATTAATAAGTAAATATAATATTGATAATAACAAATAATAATGCAAACATTCATCATATGTGATACCTATATAAATAAAAATAAATAATTAATAATGAATAAACAAGTAAATAAATAAATAAATAAATAATGAATAAATAAATAAATAAATAAATAAAAACATCTATAACATCAAATTATGCTAAATAATGTGAATATGTATATAAACTAATGTAAGGGTTTTCGAATTAACGAAAACGGTTGAAAAATAGCCAAAACAAGCTAAACCAGACCGAATCAAGCTGAAATAGGCCAAATTGGGCTGAGTCCACATGGTCTAGGTTAAATAAACTGTTGGGCTAGGTTGGCTGGGTTGATGGACATGAATACTAGCGGGACTCAAGCAAGACCAGGCGGACACGAATACTGGCTGCATACTCGAGCGCAGGACGCGGACACAAACACATGAGGCTGGTAAACGGATCGGATGGGGGGGGCGGTGCTCGTCTCCTGAATAAGGCTACGGTGGAGCAGCGGAGGTTGCTGTCGGTCGCCATCAAAAGAGGGTAGGACGAGGATCATGATGGTGGTGGCGGTTGGCCGAGTCCGGCCATCAATTGGCCGGAATGGCAAGGAAACTGGCAGTTTGCAGAGTCTGGGTGCGGTGATGTCGATGGCGGTGATCGCGACCGTGGTGGTGGTCATGGGTTGTCTCAAAATGTAGATCTAGGCAAGATGATTTTGTGTGGGCGGTCGGATTGGTCGGTGGTTGCTCACCGTCACCGGAAAACGCCCCAAAAGGGTGGCAGCGGCGGAGGGAAACAACACTAAAAACATCGTCACCACGGCTACTGGGGAGGCTCCAATGGCTATGGTGAGTACAGACTAGTAGCTGGCCGCGAGATGGTCATGACCGTACCAATGGTGTGGCCGGAGACGAGGCAGAGAGTCACCGTTGGCAAGCTGAAGTGGCGGTGGCGCTAGGAGTGATTAACTCCAAAAATGGGAGCAAAAACAGCTGGAAATCTAGGAGAGTGAATTTAACGCTGAGTGGATGGCTCCGATCATGCCACTTGGCACGATCAAGACATCTGACAACTCGTAGCCTAGTGTGGCTCTGTGCAATATACATATTAACAGAAAGTTCAAATCGAGACCGGCCAAAGCCAAAATTGAGTTGAGTCCTAAAAGTGACTCTAAAGGTGGGAAGCCAGGCAGAAAGGCTAAATGAGCCTCAAACCCTTAACTCAGTCAAGCTAGGCCCACAAGGGTACAATCTACTGATCTGAAATCCTTATGATGCAAACAATGAGATACCCTTAAAATTCCAAATGGATACTAAATGCTTTAACGGCCTAGATCTAGGCCTAAAATCCTGGCTAACTCATAAAAATCATATTTATACCACGTATACACTAATAACTCATGCTCTACGGTGTCATATCTGAAAATATCATATGCATGTCAGTATACTCAACCTCCATAACATGCTCACATAGCCATCTAGGCCCCATACTCATATTCTAAAAATTAGTCTTGGTCAAGCTCGCTTGAATCGACTCGATACTGACCCGAACAGGGAAAAACTGAAATCGGGTACAACCCGAACCCAAAAATGAGGTTTTGCAGTAGATCTCGGGAAGATGAAGATGTGTGTTTGTTTGGATAGGGCAAAGGTGGCTAGCCGTCCTGGGAAAACGGCCCAAAAGGGTGGCGGCGGAAGTGGAAAACAACATTGAAAACACCATCGCCGGCTGCTACTATGGCTGCTTTGATGGCGATAATGGGTACAGACTAGTAGCCGGTTGTGAGATGGTCATGGTCGTACCAATGGTGTGGCCAGAGGAGAGGCAAGGAGTTGCCGGCTGCAAGCCAAATTGGAAATTTCCAAAATCGTGGAAACTCCATGGAAATCAACAGGTGAATATAAGGTTGAGTGTAGGGCTTAGATCTTGTCATGCGGCATGATTTGGACGTATGATAACTCGTGGCCTAGTGGGACCCACCTATGGGTATATGTAATATACATATGGACGAAAAGTTTGAATCGAGATTGTCCAAAGTTAAAATTGACTCGAGTCCTAAAAGTGACTCAATCGAGCTGGGCCCACATGCATAATCTTATTTTCCGAAATCCATATGATACACGAAATGAGATACCCTGAAAATCCCAAATGGATACTAACGCTATAATGGTGAAAATCCCAAATGGATACTAATGTTGTAACAGCCTTAAATCTCAGCTAACTAATAAAAATCTTATGTATACCTCGTGTATACACTGATACCTCATACTCTACTGTATCATAACTGAAACTATCATACGCATGTCGGGCACACTCAACCTCCATAATATGCTCATATGGCCAACTGGGCCTCATACTCATCTTCTTAAAATAAATTCTGGCTCGATCTCACTTGAACTGACTCGAAACTGGTCTGAACTAGCTAACACGGGTAAAACCCTAAGCTGAAACTAGGGTTTTACATAGATGGCTATATGAGAATATTATAGTTTCAATTATAATATAGTAGAGCATGAGTTAACAGTGTATACTCGATGTATACATATGATTTTATGAGTTAACCTCAATTTTAGGCCTAGAATTAGGTCGTTACAGCATTTAGTATTCGTTTGAGATTTTCTAGGTATTTCTTTTATATGCTGCATAAGAATTTTATATCACTCAATTGTGCCCCTCTTGGCCCATCTTTTATTCTGTTTAGGGTTTTGAGGCTCATTAACTTTCTTATCTCAATTCCTGCCTATAGAGTCAAATTTATTACTCTAGTTAGTTTAGACTTGGACAGTCTCGATCGGAGCTTTTCGTCCATATGCATAGTGCATATACCCTTAGGTGGGCCCTACTAGGCCACAAGTTGTCAAACATTCATATTGTGCCATGTGGCAAGATTTGAGCTATCCACTCAACTTTATCTTGACCAATTAATTTCCAGAGTTTCCACAATTACACCACCACCACTTTGGCTCACCGTCGGCGAGTTTCTGCCTAGGCCCTCGCCAATGGACCAGTACGACTGTAACCACCTCACGGCCGGCTTTCAATCCGCACCCATGATCACCACCAGAACCACCCTAGTCGCCACTGGCGTCAGTGTTTTCAAAGTCGTTTTCCTCTGCCGCCACCACCTGGTCGGGCCATTTTTCAGGCAGCCGGAGAGTGCCCTCCAGCAAAGCCGACCACCTCGACAGCTTCCCTTCGTTGAGATCTACGGTTTGGGCCCAACACCAACCACCAACGAGGCCACAATTGCTGCCGGCAACGTCGCCACAGCTGGCATCGATCCATCCCTTTCCCAGTAGTTTTTCAGCCAGCCAATGGCCGGACTCTGCCCATCATCACCGCCATCACCTTCACCATCCTCTCCTCTATCTTTTTGGACTAGCGGTGACCCCAGCCGTGCCATCGTCGGCATTCTTGGGCAAAGGGCAGGCCGGCCCTTGCGGCCTGTTTACCTGGTTCGCGATCACCTGCCCATGATTGTGTCCTCATGTTGGTGATCGCGTCAGCCTAGCCATGCCTGAATCCAAGCCATCAATCCAGTTCATGTATGCCTGGACAACCCAAATCATTTTCCAGTTAACCCAAACTGAGTTGGTTCTACCCATTTAATTCGGTTTGGTTCAATTCAGTTTAGTTCGTGTCAGCTTATATTCGGACCATTCTCGTCATGTTCTTGCACCAATTATGGTAATTCAAAAACCTATATGTTAGTTGTAATGCATATTCACAAGATTTAGCATGATTGGATGTTAAAATTACTTGTGTTTATTCATTATTTTGTTTATTTATTTATTTATTTATTTATTATTATTCATTTCTTATTATTCGTGTATTTATTGATTATAATGCATGTTTATATGATTACTTATTATTATTAATGGTATATTTACTTATTAATATTAATCTTATTTATGTTTATTAAATTATATATATATATATATATATGTATTTGCTTGTTCACGTATATGTGATTATTTATTTGCATATAATTATGTGTTCTTGTATTGTATAATTATGATATTATTAATAGTCATGATTAGTGAGTATTAACTATTTATTTATTTTCTTATTCATTTATTACTCATTTCTTATTATTCTTGTATTTATTGATTGTAATGCATGTTTATACAATTACTTATCATTATTAATGGTATATTTACATATTAATATTAATCTTATTTATTTTTATTAAACTATATATATATATATACTTATATATTAGCTTGTTCACGTGTATGTGATTATTTATTTGTATTTAATTATGCATTCATGCATTGTATAACTATGATATTATTAATATTCATAATTAGTTAGTATTAACTATTTATTTATTTATTGAATTAATATTTATTTATTTATTTGTATGTTTACTAACACAAGGAGATGTTGACTTTTACTCGTGTTTACCCGTGTATTTATATAGTGTAATTATATTATTATATTATTATTAAAGTATTATTTATGTTAATGTTTATATATTTATTATTTATCTAATTATTTATGAGTGCATTTTCTTGTTTATTTGTTTATTAGTTATCTTTATCATATCTCGATTTGTGTGCCACATGATTACTTTAGGTTTGTTTGGATTGTTTTCTTTAATATGATGTATTGATGATATGAGCGCAGACCACGAGTATGCATTATATAAAGATGTTAGTATTTTACTTAGTGGTGGGTTCCGATGTAGGTTTCGAAGTCTGAGCTCACTGTAGATGTGCAGGTAAGCTTGGAGCTTGGATGACAAGTTCGTAGTACTCTCCCTCTCTGCTTGACTCCTTGCGGGTCGAGTTTAATCGTGTCTAATACGTAGGACAACATCGATGGCGTCTTATTGCATCCCTCCGATGTCGAGCCATTTAGGTGTGTTTTCTACGTATGTTTAATAAAACTAAAAAGATGAGATCCTTTATTGGTTTAAAACTAAAGCTCTAGAAATATTTGATACAAGCCTTTTTCTTAAGCCAATTATATGAGTACACACATTTTTACGGATTTCACGAATAAGAGAGTGAGTGGTATAGAGATATGTATGAATCGCACTAGTACTCCTTCAAACCCTGAGGTAGTGTGGTATACGAGGGTACTGTGTAATGCAGCACATTTTCAGAATTTGTGGTACCAACTTAATTATTCCTTTTTGCCACTTGAGTACCTCGGTGGGTGATATGGAAGGTGTGAGGGCATAAACATTGTATGTATGCATGAATATGATTATGAGCCATGCATGCGAGCTAGCAATTGCTTAAGCATGTTGCTTATTGTCCAGTGTGAGGTAATCTTGAAGTTTCATAAGTTTTTGTGTTTAATGGAATACCTATTTGCCAGTTTGTATTAGTTATTTTTCGGAACAGTAACATTCGTTATTGACGGTTTTCATATAATATATGTAGATCTTGCAAATCCTGCGTCGACTTTGGCGGAAGGACAGATAAATGCTACACACTCGAGCTAAGCACATTTATTTACTTTCTCACTTTATTTATATTCGATGTGTTTTTACGCATATTTTACAGTGTCTTCCAATCTCATGACATGGAGAAAGTTGTTTCCATATATACTATCGATCGAGTCATACAGGCCGACAACTTTAAACATGACTCGACTCAATCGTAACATTTCTGATTCGATTCTTAAGTGAACCGAAATCGGGATGTTACACTTGGTAAAGGTGGATGTCCTCCTTTTAGCACAAATGTTGAGAGAGACAATTTTAATGAAGTAAATTATATGTAAATCGAGTGTATATGTGTATATATACACACACACACACACACACCTATATATTGTATGTGTGTGTGTCTATATATATATGTGTGTGTGTGTGTGTGTGTGTGTGTGTGTGTGTGTGTTATGCATGAGGCTTTTTGATTTTTTTAGAAAAAAGATTTTATTTAAGTAGCTTAATAAAGTGGTGAAAATTGGTTTTTGCTTTTTATATAATGTATCATTTATTATATATTAATACACATATTTTCATCATTGTAATAGTGTTACATTTTATTTGGATATTTTTTAAAATATTTGATTATATTATGTAACACCCCAATTTCGGTTCACCTAATAACCGAATCAGAAATTTTACAATCGAGTAAAGTCATGTTTAATGTTTTCGGTCTATATGACTCGATCTATCAAATAGATCGAAACAACCTTCTTGATCGATAAAATATATCGAAACAACCTTCTTGGTGTCATGAGAGTGGAAGTCCCTACATATCTCCCTGATGTTGTCTTACATCTAAAAGATAGGTAAACCTGACATGCAAGGAGTCAAGCAGAGGGAGAGTTCTACGGACTTGTGGTACACTAGTATAAGTACAGGTATTTTTATGGATTTCACGAATACGAGAATGAGCGGTATAGAGATATGTAGGGACTGCACTAGTATTCCTTTAAACCCTGGGGTTGTGCGGTATTTGAGGGTATGGTATAACACAACACATTTTTGGAATTGATGGCACTAACTTAACTATTCATTTTGCCACTCGAGTATCGTGGTGGATGAAATATAGAATATGTGAGGTTGTAAGCATTGTATGTATAAATATTAACATTAGCCGTGCATGCAAGCCGACACTTGCTTAAGTATGTTTGTTTACCGTCCGGTGTGATGCAATTTTGAAGGTTCATAAGTTTTCGTCTGTAATTAAATACTCATTTGCCAGATTTATTAGTTATTTTTGAATCAATAACACTCACTACTGACGTTTTTCACAAATTATATGTAGGTCTTACAAATCCTAAATCTGATTTTGGTTGAACGAGAGATAAATGCTATAGACAATTGAGCTCAGCACAGTTATTTATTTTCTTACTTTTACTTATATTAGATTTGTTTTGACGTGTACTCCACAATACAAGCTCGAAGCGTACCAGCACATCTACGACAAGCTCAGACTCCAAAACCTATATCGAAACCTACTACTAAGTAAAATACTAACATCTCTATATAATGCAAGCTCGTGGTGTGTGCTCATATCATCAATACAGCATAATAAAGAAGACAGTGCTAACAAACTTATAATTAAACATGTGGCATGAAAAATAATATTAAATAATTATAAATAATAAATAATAAATCAATAAACAAGAAAATGCACTCATACATAATTAGATAAATAATAAATACACAAAAATGAATAATTCTCTAATCACAAAACAATAATATAATTATTTTATATAAATAAACGGGTAAACACAAGTAAATATCAACATATACTCGTTTTAGTAAATAAATAAATAAATAAATCAATAAATAAATACATAAATAAACAAATAGTTAATATATATATTAATCATGAATGTTAATAATATAGACATACAATACAAAAATACATAATTAAATATAAATAAATAATAACACACACATAACGAACAAATAAATAAATATGTATATACAATTTAGTATAGATAATAAGTTTAATATTAATAATAACAAATAATCATTTAAACATTCAACATATAGAATAAACATATAAATAAAAATAAAAAATGAATAAATAAATAAATAAATAAATAAAATAATAAATAAAGAAAAATAATCATAAAATCCAATCATGCGATATCATGGGAATATGCATCCCAACTAATGTAAGGGTTCTTGAATTACAAAAAAAAGTCGAGAAACGACCGAAAACGAGCTGAAACTGAGCGGAACCAGACCGAACCGAGGTGAATCGGACTAAACCTTAATCTGTAGCAGCTCGCTCTAGGTTAACTGGAACATAGGCCGGGTTAACTAGGCAAACATGATGGGCATGAACTCAGGCACAAGCAGCAGATTTTGGCATGGCCAGGCGGACGTGGGCACGACCAGACAGACATGATACGAGCAGGTGGGTAAATCGGTCGAACAGGCAAGTTGGCGGCGCCCGTCGTCGAAAAATGCCAACGACGACATGGCTAGGTGTCGAGATCGACGGGGTGCATCAAGGCCGATGATGCCGGAAAGAGGGCGATATTGCCGTAGGGTGTGGCGACATAGCCGGCGACGATCGCGGCTGCAGCGGTGGTGGTGGGTAAGCAAACATACAGCAAGTGTTAGCTCGCATGCACGGCTAATGTTCATATTAATAGATACAACGCTTATGCCCTCACATCTTTTATATTTCACCCACCACAGTGTCTGAGTGGCAAAAGGAACATTTAAGTTAGTGCCACTAATTCCAGAAATGCGCTGCATTACGCAAGTACCGTCATACACTGCACTACCTCAAGGTTTGAAAGAGCAACTAGTGTAGTTCACACATACCT
>JAURVB010004585.1:0-15725 GCA_033002965.1 Piper betle
TCAACTAGAATCGTCCGATTAGAAATTACTTTTCAATTTAACCGGTAATTCATACTTAACTAGCTAATGAAAAATTTTTTTCTGGGTCTTTACAATTTTTGACAAAACGCTTTTCAATTTCTTTAAGAAACTCACTGGCTGTAGTAACCTTTTCAAACACATCGCCCCTGAAGGTCTCTGGAATTCCCCGTTTCATGATCATAAGACTCATGCGATTTGAACGTTCCCATTTCTCAATGTCCCGTTTGTCCTCATTGGAACTTTTATCAGTAAGAGAAGCAGGCTGTTCAGTCCTTAATGCAAGGTCAAGATCCATGCAGCCGAGAATAATCATTATGCTTTCTTTCCAATCTTTAAAGTTATCTTTAAGCATTGGTACTGAGTTTATGTTGGCAGAAATTATAGAAGGAGGCTGATTAACTGAAGAGAAAACAACATGCCCATAATAAGATTAATAATTTTTAATCCCATTAATAGATACCTAGCACAACATCAATATTTAGTCTTTGGACAAAAATATTAATTTGTAAATGGTACTCTTAGTGCAATAATCAAATATAGATAATAAATCCTGTCAAATAATAAACCTTCCTTTTGGCCGATTTATCATTCACATGGAAACCTGATAATTATCTCATATATATTATTTTAATGTCATAATCAAATATGGATAATAAATCCTGTCAGATAAAAACCTTCCTTTTGGCCGATTTATTATCCATATGGAAACCTGATAATTATCCTATATTTATTACAATAATGAGTCTTTAGTGTAGTAAAATATGAACAATAAATCCTGTCAAATAATAAACCTTCCTTTTGGCCAATTTATCGTCCATATAGACACTTGATAATTGTCCCATACCTATTACCACATATGAATATAGAATTCTGTTAAACATTAACCTTCCTTTTGGCCGATTAATATCCACATTAATTAAATACTCATAACCGTCTTAATATTTAAAAAATAAATTAATTTCCATAAAAGAGGCTACTTTGGCAGCATATTTTAGTCCTTAATAAATTTTAAAATATTTATTATGACTTAACCAAAAGGTTATAAAAAATATATCTTTATGTGGGAGTTTCCAAAATTATAACCTTTTGTAACTTCATTTTCCTCATGTTATGTTACCAAAAGAGGACCTAAATTTTGGGATTAAATCCCACAATAATTCATAAAATAAAACCTAATTCTCAATAATTTGATATGAAGGTGGCTCTAATGCCGCTTGTTGTACTTTATTAGATTTCATATCAAATCATTAAGTAAATAAAATAAAATAGCGGAAGCGTACCTGAAGTCATAAAGAAACTAAAGTCTGAATCCAGGAAGAGTTTTCAAAACCTAAATACTCAGTTATGGATCTTCCAAATCCAAGACTAGTTTTCTAAACCAAAGTTTTGGACAATAGGATACCAGAACGAAAACCAGATATGAATTCAGGGACCATAACCTCCTTATTTATAGCCTTAGTTCCATAAATTCAATTCCACCCATTACGAAAGAGAATTTATAAAAATGTATATACACATTGAATTCCACATTTTTCTCATTGAATTCCACACTTTAATTTATACCTCATAACCCTTAACTTTAGTAGATCAATTTAATTTAGCTAACCTTATATAATAACATATGATACAATTCCTGATTCATGTATATATTTATGTCCAATTTCCAACAAAAACTGCCAATCACCTGTTCGGTGGATGCTGCTTGAAGTCTCACCAGAGCCTTAGAGTTTCCCTACGCAGCCGCTGTTTGTGCCTTTCCATATTGGTCCTGCTTTGTCTAGCCTCACCAAAGCCCTGCTTGATGATCTCATTGTGGTTGCCACCTTGGAGGAAAGATGGGAGTTTGCAACCATCCAAAGCCCTTTGAAGCATCATTGATATCAGCTGTTCCACTGGTGTGAAGGAAGGACTGCATCGCCGTTGTTCGTAGCTTGGAAGATCCTCAGTTCGCCACTGTTACAGCCTGCAAAAGCCCGTCGGGGAGCTCTGCCTCGCTGAGTAGAAGTTCTGCTATTGTCGACCGAGGAAAGGCGCTAATGTCACATCTTGCTGCCGAAGAGCCAAAGTCACTGCCAACACCTGAAGATCTCCGACTTACCCTACGGATCTACAAGAAGGGGTTTGCTTTGTTTTTTCTTTTGTAGATAAAAACAGAAGAGTCTCGTCTCTACTTTGCTCTGCCTCCTTGACTGCCAACATGAAAAAGATTGGAGAGTTCCTCGGCCGGTGCATGATGGAGCCTTGATGTGATTCCAGCTGAGATTGCTGAGAGGAGGAGCCTTCACTTGCAGCTTTTGCCATTGACGCTGGTGTTTATTGCCGCCCCTGGGAGTCATACCGAACAAGAAGGAGCAGAGAAGATATCACTGCACAGAGCCACTGCTGTTCTCCGCCTATTGCCACCAATTGATGCTCCTAGAGTTATGCTGTCCTTGCCATGAAGCTAGCCAGAGTCGAGACGTCCTTGGTGAAAAAGAGATCAATTGGGAGAAGAAAGAAGAAACATTGCTACTGCACACGCCATCTTGTTGCTTATTTCTGTTTGAGGAAGTCCAGTCGGAGAGACGCCAAGGAGACGTGTTGTTGTTACTCTGAAGCAGTTCTGAAGTCGTTCGTGTGGAGCCGGGGATTCAGAAATTGCAGCATCTGGAATTGATCAGTAAACTCTCATCTCGTCCCATAGTTGCCGCCTTGGAATCCCATTGCAGCAGCTTGGCCATCACTAAGCCAAGGAGTCACACCATCGCCATCGTGGGGAAAGGAATTGCCGCAGTCACAGAAAACGGAGCATAGAAAACAGGGGACGATTTTGCTGTTTTGCTGCTATTGTGAAGAAGGCCATTGCCACCTACAACCATCGGCTCGCCTGAAGGAGGAAAGTTCACACCTTTGTTGCTAGCAACCACCAGCTCGTCTGAAGAAGGAAAATTGCACTTTTGCTGCTGGCAAGGAGAACTTGTAACTGCTGTGTTGCTGCCTTGCCATTTTTGATTGATTATCATAATCCTTTCACCAGCTTCCAATCACTACCTCCTGTTGGATTCGACATCGACCAGTCACTAGAATTCTGTTGTTGTCCCCAAAGATGAGACCCACTCGTTGGCGGTGTTATTGCGAAGAAACAGAGGAAATAAGAAGACGTCAGGGTAATAAATGGATCTTCGTATCTATTTACCCACCAACTGACTGATTAGCTTGCCTGGCTCTGTGTCCACATCCATTTGCCTGCCGTGATCAGTTTGACTCCGATGCTGGACCAACTTGGATTGGAGTCGTTCCATACCAGCCCATATTCGATTCGGAATTTATCTTATTATTTCCCCGTGCTCTAATTTGTGTATAACTCGGTAACCCATTGTTTTCCCGCATTCCAAAAACAATAGTGAAGTTTATTTCATCATTTGAGTACAACATAGATTAAATTTGAGGTCTCTTCAAGGAGCAAATTATGTATGGAGTTAAAAAATTAAAGTGGCGAAAAAATTCTACTAAGATTTGTAATTTGTGAAGGAATTGAAAATTAGTGGATTGTGAGTATTAATCGCATTGTGGATTAACTTAGGAATTTAAGTTGAACCCAAAAAAATCAAGTAAAATTTCCTGTGTGTAATTTTGTCTCTATAACATTTTATTTTTATTGCAGTATTTCTTTACACGGGAAGGGCGCCTCGGTCCTACTGGACCCTCAAACCCGGATCAAAAGTTGCGATCTGTAAGGGCAACAAATCCTGAGTCCGAACAATACCATGGTTCCATTGGATAAATAAAAAACCATTGCTCATGTCAAAACAAATTATATTTAATCAATTTCTCAAATTTAATATGTATATTAAAAGCAAATAATAAGCTGTCTAAATTTCAAACATACAGCTAGAGAGAGAGGACAATTACTCTACACCATTACAATAATCTAAATCTATAACCACTATAACCTAACATATAAAAAGTTTGTCTAAACTACTTACACGGAAGGAGATCATATGGTGGGGTTACTAATTGAGCAAGCCAGCTCATGGGCATTTAGCATTCGGCTCGGCTTGACTCGACTTAAAATTCGACATTTAAATGCTCGAGCTGAAACTCAACTCAAACTCGAATCTTACGATCTGAGCTTGGGCAAGGTCGTGTTCGACTCGACTAGACTCAGTTATAACTCGAACTCGACTCATAGCTCATCTTGAACTCGACTCGATAAAATAATATAATAATATAGTAGGTGTAGGTGACGGCGGGCGGCGGCCGCCAGCGGTCAGGGTGGAGTGACAAAAACCGAGGAGGGGATGATCATCGGGGGGGGGGGGGGGAAATGACTCGATGGCAATTTAATAATAAAAATTTGACTCGCTCCCGACTAAAGTCAGTATTACAAAATACATCCCAAAAAATAAAAAATATATAGTAAAATAACATAACATAAAATAATCTAGTTCTAATGGGTTATTTTATTTTATGGTATTTTACTCTATTTTTTTCATATTTTTTGAATTTTATTTTGTAATATTGACATGAGTCGGGACTGAATTAAATTTTTATTTTAAAACTACCCCTCTTAAAAATATGAAAAAAACAGTGTAAAATACCATAAAATAAAATAATCATTAGAATTCGATTATTTTATTTTCTGGTATTTTATTGAATTTTGTATATTTTTTTGGATTTATTTCATAATGTTGACTCTAGTGTGGACCGAGTCAAGTTTTATTACAAAACTACCCCTGCCTATTTTCTTCCCAACTCGTGTCAATATTACAAAGTAAATCTCAAAAAAAATTTTTAAAAGATTAAAATACCATAATATAAAATAATCTATTAGAACTCGATTATTTTATTTTATGGTATTTTATTATATTTTTATATTTTTAAGATATATTTCGTAATATTGACTCGAGAAAGGACCGATTAAACTTTTTTATTACAAAACTACCCCTGTCTATTTTCTCCCCCTCCCCTATTTTGCTGGACCCTCTATTTTTCCATCCTTTTTTTGCTTAGGGTTGCTGTAACAACGTGACAATGCTGTAGCTCCCCATCGCCGCCGCTGCCAATGTGGCCTTGCCTGCCATCTCTTGCCGTAGCTACCCACTGAGACAATGCACCTCTGTCGTGGTGGTCCCATCTGCCACTGTGGCCCCACCTACCATTGCTGAAAAAAAATAGAGGGGGGAGGGAGATTGTCGATTGCAAAACAGGAGAGGGTGAGGCGACAAACCGGCCAGGGGGAGGAGGTGGGGTGGGGCAAATAAGGGTGCGTAGGGGGGCGGGGGACGAAGGGTAGCGTCGAGAGTGGGACGAGGAATGCGGCGGGGGGACTAGTGGCACGACAGTGGGGGAGATTGTCAATGGCAAAATAGGGGGCAGGGTGGCAAACCGGCTGGGGGGGTTGAGGCGGGGCGAGGCGAATAAGGGTGAGGGGACGAGGGGCAGCGTCGGGGGTGGGACGAGGAACACGATGGGGGGACAGGGGGACGAGGAGCACGGCAGTGGGGACTATGGCCGGGCCGGAAGCTTGAAGAGGAGAAGAGGAGTGTGGGGGTGTGGGAAGAGTGGGGGTGGGGAGGTTTATTTTCAGCTGTTGGATTGAATCCAATGGCTCACAGCCTCCTCACCCTCATATATATATATATAGACTCATAAAAATGTAGCATATATAAAGTTAGAAGTCAGGAAATATAAGTGCTTATTTCTTGAGCAGGAAGGATAAGTGGATATTTGGACATTTCAGGGGGTGCAAATGATTTTTACTGATTTTTAAATAAAAATAATGAATATCTAATCTTGATCGTCAATGGTGAAGGTCGGAGCAATCCAAGAAAATAGACGATTAAGTCATTCCTTTCTCTTTATTAAAAAAGAAAAATATATTTATCCTTAGTTGCCAAATTGGGTAGCTCTGGAAGGAAGTAGAATGGAGATGACTTTTGTAATCTACTTTCTTTTGAAAGTAGATAAGTTTCATAGCAATCAACAAACTATTTGAAATATAATAACAAATATTTATTAATTTCATGGCTAATAATAACAAAATTTTTAACGAATAATATAAGATCTTTTCAACAATTAAATTACAAAATAATGCATAATATAATATATTTTTTACCATTATTATAAATATAATAAAACTAACCAATACATTATTTTTGCATCTCTTTATTTTTATTTCAAACTGTCTATTTTTACTTGTATTTATTTATCATTGTCATTTATTCTAAAAGACGAAGACTTCAAATAAGTTTATCTCAATATTTTTTAATAAATCTCTTATTTAATACCGGTGCATTGCGCAGAATCTCTGCTAGTCTGTTAATAGGAGCTATAACTAGCTAGAAGGGTAGGCAACTTTACTTGTCTGTCCGTTTGATGGATTTATTTCTCTGTTTAGAAAAAATCATAAAATGCAGACTCTCGTTTCAAGAGAAACAACTCTTATAATATATTAGGCAAGTACGACATTTTAATCTTTGAAAATTATTTGAAGTAGAATCTTACTTACATCAATAATAACATCAACTCAATCACAAACAATGTGAAACAAATGAATAAACAACTAAACACTTGGCACTCAAACCAAGATATGATAAGCGACAAACAAACAATGAATAAATAAATAATTAAACTCGTGAATAAATAGATAAAATAATAAAGATATTAAAATAAATAATATATTAATCATAAAATAATAAGATAATTATGCTATATAAGTATGAAGTTAAACACGAGTAAATAATCACACATATGCAAGTAAATAAATAAACAGATAATATCAATATATCATGAATAATAATATTATAGCTATCAAATACATATATATAATTAACGACAAACAAATAATAATATACGCACGAGTGAATAAATAAATAAATATATAATTATATAAAATTTGATAAACATGAATAAGATTAATATTAATAAATAAAAATATCATCATCAATAATAATAAATAATCATATAAACATTCATCACGTACGACAATTATTTAATAATAAGAAATAAACGATAATGAATAAATGAATAAATAAAATAAATAATAAATAAGGAAAAATAATCATAACATCAACACATGTCAAAATATGTGAATATGCACCTAAACTAACATTGGAGTCTCGAATTATTGGAAACGGTTGAAAATTAGACGAAATAGGCAAAAATGGGCTAAAACTGGGATGACAAGCCATTTGGATGAGTCAGACCGAGCCAAGCCAAGTCGACTCGGCCAAGTAAACTGGCTGGTTGGGTTGGACTCAGTGGACAAGGGTACGAACGTGGATAGGTGAATAGGGTTGCGAGTCAGGAGTATACAATCATGACTAGTTGGGCAGATGGCTGTAGACAAGATCAAATCGAGTAAACATGCCTAACGGTTGCCAGCGGTGCCCGTCCCCCAATATTGCCAACAATGACGAGGCAGCGGTCACCGTTGGTCTCAATTGACAGAGGAGGTCACAATGGAGGTGATGGCAGTGGTGATCAATGGAGCCCGACCATCAGCTTGCCAAAAAATGGCCAAAATGTGGGCCAAATAGCTGCTGGAAAAGTGTGAGTCGTCGACAGTAATTGTGGCTTCGATAGAGGTTGGGGCTAGTCTCAAAAGGAAGATCGTGATGAGAGCAAGCTATCTGGGTGGTTGGCCTCACTGGTGGAGGCTCTCCCATGCCAAAAAATGGCTCGAACTATGGTAGTGACGGTGAGAAACGACAAAGAAAATAGCCCTATTGGTGGCTATTGCACCGACACCGGTACTGGAGCTAGGCCTAGATCGATAGCCGGTTGCAAGGCAGCCATGATGGTACTGGCCTTGTGGCCGAAAGGGGACAGGAGACTTGCCCAAATTGGAAAAATTCAAAAATGTGGAAGAAATCAATGAAAAATAACTGGGTAGATGCTAGGGCTGATGTGGCCGAACTAGATATTGCCGCGTTGCTTGATCTGAATGTTTGACAACTCGCGGGCTACTTGGATATATATATATATATATATATATATATATATATATATAGATGGAAAGCTTGGATCGAACCGACTCAAGACGCAAGGAGATAAAACCCTGACTTGAAGCTGAGGTTCTACATGCAATCCAAACAAGAATAAAAGTACAAACTTTATATAAAAATCAATTTTTTATAATGATTTGACATGCAAAACATATTGATTAATAAATCAAAATGATAAAATAATATGATCTACATGATTCTATCAAGATCTACATGAAAATAATACAAAACATGCAAAGCATCCAAAAAAAAAGAAGAAAAGCATACCCAGAGGAAGAGGAAGAGAAGGGGGAAGAAAGGGAAAGAAAAAAGTGAAGGAAATGAAGAAAAGGGGGAAAAGAGGTGGAGAAGAAGACAAGAGGGGTGGCCAAGGAGGAGGGGAGGAAAAGAGAAAGAGATGAGAGGAAAAATGACTGGCGGGTAGGTTTTTAAAAAACCTAGTCACACACCAATGCCGCTGCGCTCACTAATGAGCAACGCGACGCTGGGCACACGTGAGGAGCACATGCGTGCACACCGGCATTGCAGGCTCTGAGGCCCCAGTAGTCGCAGCTCTGGGCCCCATAACTAGGCTAGAAGAGGAAAATGGAGGGAAGGAGGGGGAAAAGAAGGGCTATCTAGGGAAGGCAACTAGGGCACAACTAGGGCCAGTGGGTATGTCGAGGATGCATCTGACACGAGCCTAATGCGACACATTGCCCAAGGTTAACTAAACACCCAGAACAACAAGAAGGCCACACCTTAACAATTGAAACTGATCAGATAATACTCAATAGTGGATGTGCCCAACACTAAAGTCCACAACAATACACATGGGCCTACTTAGTGCCAACCTGATCAAACCAAACTAGCTAAAAGCTAACTGAGTTGAACCAAAGCCGAACCAGTTGCAAAAACACTGAACCAATGGCCCTGGTTTTACAACTACCATGTGTTGTAAATTCTCTAAATTGTTGGTGTCAATCTTTATGAAGCATTCTCTTGCGGTTGACTTGATGATCTTGAATCTTCAAATCCTGTAAAGCTTTCCTTTGATAGTCCATGCATCTCCATTGTGATTACCCTATAGAAGATGTTAGTCCAAAATAATACAAGATGCCATGATGGCATGTTATGCACCATGATGCTTATACCAAACAACGTATGATCAACTAGAACCAATGGGGAGCATTCACCCTATGGAAGACTCTATATTGCTCTCTTCTTGCAAGCTTTTCTGAACTTAGAGTGCAAAACCACCTTTGCTCTCCTCACAAGACCGTGGACTACAATAGCATCCACTACAAGCTTGTCTTAAGAGAAAACAAGAAGAGAAAGACTACTGGTGAATCTACCTCAAGGGAGGAATCTATCCAAAATGAAGTTGATAATGATGAGCTTTGGGATAACCCCATGATCGATGAAGCCACAACCACCACCGTGTCAACCAAGGAATTTGTGGAGCACCTTGAATGATCTCTCGGCACGAGTAGACAGCATGACCATGGAGATGAAGGAGATGTACTGAGACCAAGAAGATATGAGGGCTCAGCATTTGTACATGAGCAACCAAGAGGTGTTCATTTGGGACATGAGCACACACTTTGGATTCCATCTTGATGGGTGCACCTTCCACTACCCTCTATCATCTCGATTTGCTACACATGATCTATCTAAGGGAGATGATGATGAGACTTAATCCCTTTTTGTGTAAATTCTCCTTTACATGTTTTAAATTGTCTATTTTGAGATGACAAAGGGGGTGAGTTTGAATGGGTTGTAGGGCTTATGTTGAGGGGGAGTGTGCAAATGCGACACATTGCCCAAGGTTAACTAAACACCCAAAACAACAAGAAGGCCATAGCTTAACAATTGAAACAGATCAGATAATACTCAACAATGGATGCGCCCAACACTAAAGTCCATAAAAATACACAGGGGCCTACTTAGTGCCAACTTGATCAAACCAAACTAGCTAAAAGCTAATTGAGTTGAACCAAAGCCGAACCAGTTGCAAAAACACTGAACCAATGGCTCTGGTTTTACAACTACCATGTGTTGTAAATTTTCTAAATTGTTGGTGTCAATCTTTATGAAGCATTCTCTTGAGCTTGACTTGATGATCTTGAATCTTCAAATCCTGTAAAGCTTTCCTTTGATAGTCCATGCATCTCCATTGTGATTACCGTATAGAAGATGTTAGTCCAAAATAATACAAGATGCCATGCTGGCATGTTATGGACCATGATGCTTATACCAAACAACGTATGATCAACTAGAGATTAACAACTCTAAATGAGATGACTATTCTCAAAATTCTTCCCCATATAGGTGCACACTCCCCTCAACATAAGCCCTACAACCCATTCAAACTCACCCCCTTTGTCATCTCAAAAAAGACAATTTAAAACATATAAAGGAGAATTTACACGAAAAGGGATTAAGTCTCATCATCATCTCCCTTAGGTAGATCATGTGTAGCAAATCGAGATGATAGAGGGTAGTGGAAGGTGCACCCATCAAGATGGAATCCAAAGTGTGTGCTCATGTCCCAAATGAACACCTCTTGGTTGCTCATGTACAAATGCTGAGCCCTCATATCTTCTTGGTCTCAGTACATCTCCTTCATATCCATGGTCATGCTGTCTACTCGTGCCGAGAGATCATTTAAGGTGCTCCACAAATTCCTTGGTTGACGCGGTGGTGGTTGTGGCTCATCTTCTTATTGTGCTAGTGCCTCTTCATCTTCATCGATCATGGGGTTATCCCTAAGCTCATCATTATCTACTTCATTTTGGATAGATTCCTCCCTTGAGGTAGATTCACCAGTAGTCTTTCTCTTCTTGTTCTCTCTTAAGACAAGCTTGTAGTGGATGCTATTGTAGTCCACGGTCTTGTAAGGAGAGCAGAGGTGGTTTTGCACTCTAAGTTCAGAAAAGCTTGCAAGAAGAGAGCAATATGAGTCTTCCATAGGGTGAATGCTCCCCATTGGTTCTGGTACCTCCACATGTGCTTGAGTTTAGGGATGACAAGTTTATCCTCCTTCCATCCAGAATCCTTCAAAGAGATTACATGGCATAAGAAGAGAGATCACTATGGTGGCCGACTTGAGGAAGCATGTCGGTGGCCGCAATTTTGCCAAAATACTAAAGCCATCTTGGTGAGATCCCTAGCCTTCATTGGGTTTGTGAGAATAGTTTTCATGTTGACCATGGTTCCATCTCACAAATTTGGTCAAAAGATGCTCCAATTACATATCCTAAAAATTTTGGAACACCCAACAATTGTGCAATGTTCTTCGACCTCAAGTGGAAGTCCTTGTTCACCTTGGCCTTGTAGTATCCTTCATTTACTTTTACCAAAGTAAAGTATAACTCATTGATTTTAAGGAGGGCAATCTTCTTCACCGGGTCGAACATGTAGGCAACTTCCCTTCTTTGAGTTTGCACCAACCCATGAAATCCCCCAAAGTGGCTCTCCAAGTCCTTGACATCCATTTGATTTTAATAGACAATGACACTTTTGTCAAAGTCTTCCTCATTGAACTCCTTTCGGTCATATGAATACCAAGCACTTAGCTCCTTCGACCTCACCACTCACTCTTGGACCTAGAGGAAGGTTCCTCTTTGAAACTCCCAATCGTCATCACTAGGAGCTGCATGATCAACCAAAGAAAAGCCTAGGAGGAAAGCACAAAATTGAGCCTCAGGGAAGTAGTTCGAGTTAACGAACGGGTGACTGATCGTCAACCTATTGTGGACGAGGGCAGGTATCGGAAGTGATTGGTCAAAAACCTTTGGCAGAGACTTCCAAAGGTTGGCGAGAGTTGGAGAACCCTAGACAAAGAAGGGCAAGCTGGCGAGGCTGAAGAATAAACACGAACAGTGGTGAATTGAGTGGAAAAGTCTTCAACATTGATCGGTTTGGGCACACTGATTGGTCAAGTGTGCTGGAGAAGAAATGAGAAATCTCCAGCAAGGAGTTCAGTCGGAAGTGAGTCACGGTGGCTTTGAGAAACGGTGGCAAAGCAAACAACGGTGAATTAGATGGCAGAGACGTTCAGCTCCTGTGAGAGCATGTTCAATCAGGGTTAGGGTTTTTAAAATGTCCACTTTCCCAATTCATTCAGCATCTGAATGATTGACCTATTGTTAACTACACGGTTTTTGAAATAAAATGCAAGTTATATGGATAGGTTCAGTCAACATAAATCTCAATTGATCACCAACCAAACTAGGGGAAGCTAAGACTTTAAGTAAAACTCTTGGTTTCTCCAAATAAGGATATTTAGATGTGTAAGAAGAACAATTTACTGATTGTAACTTGTCTCAAGTATAATAAAAATTATTTTTGAAAAATTTTCCCCCAATTTACATAAGTATATTCTAAAAATTTCAAATCTATTCACATATGTTGATATTCAATAAAATTTTTCAACATATGAGAGTTGCAAAATAGTTGTAAACAATACTTATTTAATCAATTTCACCCGTTATAAACCCTTTTGAAAATAATTTTGAAAAACTTTTTAAAAAATATATATTTGTAATATTAAGTGAATTTAATGAATGACAAAAGAGTAAACACCTTTCTTTGCTCTTGGCACTTTTAGAATCCACCTCCCCTTTTGGATAGGAGACCTCCACCTACATCCTTATGAATGTGCTTGACTTTGTCACAATAGTGACAACTACATAAAATTTGAGAGATAATGGCATGTGGATGTGGCTTGTTCCCACTCCTTGGGGCATGTCTTTACTTCTCCATTTTCCTTGGAATTTGTTGCAGCATTTTACCTTTCCTAGGATCTTGAGTGAACTTCTTTTGCTTTGGAGGCATTTTCTTCATTTGAACAACTTTGAACTATTAGTCTCTTTGGTGAAGTCTTCTCCAAGTGCAATGGAAGCTTTGACAAAGTTGAGGGATTTATTAAATTCATAATCATGGTTGTGTCCCCCTACCCAAGTTTGCAAAGAGGGGTCTTTCGGTGTAGAAGTATGTTGGTTAGCATATGAGACCCTCCAAGCATCTTGTTGATGTCCTCCTTGGAGGCTAAATATAGTTAAAGAACTTCTTCCCTTGCCTTAGAATGCTTGAGCCCCTCCTCCTTGCACTTGAGCTTTTTTTCAAGGGCTTCCTTTTCTTTGTTGATTGCCTCAATTTGTTCTATAAGCTTCTTGTTCTTCTTGGCTATATATAATGATTCCAGATAGAGCTCTTCAATGGCTCACTCAAAGTCTTTTCCCTTCCTTCATCTGTGGCCAAGAAACAAAATTCACTTAGGCAATCATCACTACCTTCATCATCCAGCTTCATGGTGGATTGGAGAACCCTCTTCCCCTTAGGATCCTGATCCTTATCCTTGGTTGGACATTCATGCATCACTTGTCTAAAACCTTTGCATTTGTAGCATTGGATCTTGTCATTGGTATTCTCTTCATTTTCCTTGGACTTGTTTATTTCCTTTCCATCTTCTTCTTGTCTCCTGCGTGTTGGCTCGTATCTTCTTGAAGTTTCTTGTGAGAAGAGTCATTTCCTCTTCAAGGTCATCATCTTCTTCTTGCATGAGGTTCCTTAGGACTAAGTCATTTTTCTTCTTTTGGTCTCCATCTCCTCGTCCATTTGCAAGGTGTGCTCATGACTGATGATAGATCTATAGATCTCCTCCTTGGTCATGGCGGCAAAGTCTTTTGCTTCCTCAATTTTCGGCCATGTTGGGCCTCCATTCTGTTAATATGTGTAATTATATTAATGATATGTAGCCCATTGTCACACTCGGAATACTAAAGAAATCTCGGAATATTAACAGAGGTGGCTGTTAGTTGTTCCATGGAGATTGAAGGGTCTCAAAGCTTCTCTATAAATTGAGCTTCATTTGCCTCATTCTTAGAGGGCAAGACAAGTAGAAGGCAAGACAAGCAGAAGAAAAGACAAGAAAAAGAGAGATATAGAGAGATATAGTGATAAAAGAAGAGGGAAAAATATTCACGAGTTTATCTTATACGGAGTATTGAGAGAGAGTGAAATCCTGTAATCTCAATAGTATAGGGTGTGTGAGTAATCTTCTTGTACATCTCTTTATATATTTGATGACTGTAATCTTTGGTTGAAGTAGTGAATTGTTCGTTGTTGCCCGTGGTTTTTGACTCTCGATTGAAGGAGGGTTTTCCACGTTAAATCTCTGCCCTTTTGTGGTTTTGTTTTATCTTATTTCTTAGGTCTTATTTTCCCATTATTTTTGTTCGCTGTGGTTGATCTCCAATTTTGGGGATTTTTCTCAACAATTGGCGCCGTCTGTGGGAAGTTTGGGTCTCATTCAATCGGATCTTGATTTGAGTGGGAGTCATGGCAGACAGTTCCAAGACTGGGAAAATTGAGAAATTTGATGGAACAAATTATCAATGGTGGAGGATGCAGATTGAGGATCATCTATACGAGAAGCAACTACATCAACCGCTTGTAGGAACCAAGCCAGAAGCAATGTCAGCCGAGGAGTGGGCCTTATTGGATAGGCGAGCCTTAGCCATCGTCCGATTGTGTTTAACACAGTCGGTGGCATTTAATGTCTCCAAACAAACGACCGTCAAAGGGTTGATGGAGGCATTAGCTGGTGTTTATGAGAAGTCATCAGCCTCTAACAGGTTATTTTTGTTGAGGAAGCTTGTCTCTTTAAGGATGCCCGAAGGTAAATCTATTGCTAATCATTTGAATGATTTCAATAAAATTTGGGCACAACTTGAATTCGTGGAGTTGACTTTTAGTGAAGATATTAAATCTTTAATGTTCATGTGTTCTTTGCCGGAGAGTTGGGATACGGTAATTACATCTATAAGTAATGCATCAAAAGAAAAACTAAAGTTTGATGAAGTGCTAGGTGCAATCTTGAATCAGGAGATGATGAAGAGAAGCATGGTAGATAGCACACCGTCCATCTCGGGCACAACTTTGTCGGTGGACAAAAGTAAGGGCAAAGAAAGAGGAAGAAGTCAAAGTAGAGGTCCTAAGAACCGAGGGCGCTCTAAATCCAAAGGAAAATTCAAGGGTAAGCCTACTTGTTGGTTTTGTGACAAGGAAGGACATTTAAAGAAGGATTGTCCCGAGCGAGTCAAGAATGTATGTAACGACCCGCCATTTTTCACAATATTGTGAGCCTAGCTGAGCTAGGCGTTACTCAAAATTATACCAAACCAACCCCGTAACGACCAGCCTTAACCGGTACGGGCGTTACTTATATGTTACATGATTTCTATTAAAATCATAAGTATGACTCATTCAAAGTAAATTATGGTTAGTCAAGACATAATAATAATAGTTCCACAGTCTTCGATCGTTTCCAAAGCCACATGTATAATACAAGAAAATAAAAGGAAGTCCAATTTATTATCCATTCTCCTACCCTGAGTTTGTAAAAGAACCACCAACCATACTTTCATTCTTCCTTAAGTGAGCTGAAATCAAACAATCTTGATTAGCCTACATACCCATGTTGGGATCAAGCTCAATGTAGTTCTGTAGGCTCTCAAGTCATTCTGAGATTAAAAGTTTGTCTCCCAGTTCATTCTGAGATTAGGTGGTCTCCCAAGTCATTCTGAGATTAGTCATTATTGGCTGTCAGGTCCATTCTGACATGTCCATTCTTGGCTATCATGTCCATTCTGACATATCCATTTTTGGCTGTCAGGTCCATTCTGACATGTCCATTATTGGCTTCGCTATCACTAACCGAAACCAGCGTCA
>JAURVB010004586.1:0-25449 GCA_033002965.1 Piper betle
AGTTCCCGTAGTTTTCCGGCAACTGCTCCGGCGGGGCAATCGAAGGTAGGGGTTAGCACCGTCTCGGCGAGCTTGACCCAATGGTGGTGACGACAAGGGCAGCCGCGGCGGCGATGGCCACCAACGGCGGCGTCGAGTGCGGTCGGGGCGGTCGGTCGCTCTGATCAAACCCACGGCCGGCCTCGACGGTGGCGCTAGGTAAGGGGGAAAGGTAGGGGAAGTCGAGGGGAGAGCTTCGACGTCACGGCGGCGGCGGTCCGGCGCAGACGGCGGCGGAATCGCGTCGGGAACGGCCGTGAAATCGAGGGCGATTTCCGGCGTCGCGATGGCTGGACGGTGGCTGGGCGTGGTTGAGGCGGCAAGGCGACGGCACGGCCGGGCTGGGCGACGTTGATCGGCGGCGAGGTGGCATCGACGGCGGTGGCAAAAGTCTCAAGGGCGGCGGCGGTGAAGACGTCGGGGTTTGGGGGGAGAGAGATGAGAAATATAGGAGTGGCAAACTTGTAAATAAAACTTGACTCGACACCGGCTCGAGTCAAGAATAATAACTAACTCGGAATAAATCCCAGAAAAATTGGGAAAAATCCCATAAAATCAAACAAAACAACACAACATCCAAATGACATGCTGGATAACTAATAACCCACCCGAAGACCATCTAACGCGTCCTAATGCGTTATTCGGCCTAAACTAATTCTATGGTCACAACATGAAAAAAAATAAAATCAACTGTATACTCTCATATCTACTGATAACTCAGTCTGCTGATGCGTATCTGACGCTATCATCGATACTTGGGTATACATGAACCCTCATAGCACGTGTACACGGTCGGCCTCGGCCCCGCACACGTGTTCTGAAAGCTGAACTGACTCGAACCACGGTCAAACTGACCAAGCTAACGACTATAAAACCCTGACTCGAGTCGCGGGTTTTACAGGGGTGGTCGGCTTCGCCGAAAGACACTCGTTGGCACCGAAAAATGGCCCAAACGAGTGGTAGCAGGGGCAAAAACTGAAAGCAAAAATGTCGTCGCCGGTGGCGATCGTGGGTACGGAATGATAGCCGACCATGAGGTGGTCACGGTCGTATTGATACGGTGGCTGGGGCCGAGGTAGAGACTCGCCGGTGGCGAACATAAGTGGAGGCAGCTCTGGGGGTGTAACTCTGAAAATGTAGGAGAAAACCTATGAAAATCGATATATGAAGCTAGGGTTGAGTGAACGGCTCAAATTTTGTCACGTGGCACGATCCGAGCATTGGACAACTCAGTGACCTAGTGGGGTCTACTTATGGATATATTCATTATATATATGGACAAAAAGTTCTAATCAAGACCGTCCAAAGTTGAAATTAACTCAAATCCTAAAAGTTACTCTATAGGCAGGAATCAAAACACGAAGGTTAAATGGGCCTCGATTCCCTAAATGCAATCGAATTGGGCCTACGGGGGCACAATCCGATGGTCCGAAACCCCTATGATGCATACAATGAGATACCCTAAAAATCTCAAACGGATACTAAATGCTGCAACGGCTTAGATCTAGGCCTAAAAACCTCGCTAACTCATAAAAATCATATGTATACCTCGTGTATGCACTCATAACTCATCATATATAGTATCATAATTGAAACTGTCATATGTATGTCTGGCGTATTTAGCCTCCATAACATGCTCATATGGCCATCTAACCCCATACTCATATTCTGAAAATTAGTCGGGCTCATGCTCATTCGAACTGACTTAATACTGACCCGAAAAATGAAAAACTAAAATCAGGTAAAACTTTAATCTAAAAATGGGTTTTTACAGTTTTTCTTTATTTTGATTTAGTTTTCTTTGAACTTAAATGGTGTCTTTCATATAACATATGAATTTCTTGACTTTAATTGAATATTTTATGGAGTAAATTCTTTTTTAGGATTTTCAATGACACCTAGTGTATGAATTAATAAAGGTTATTAATTTTATCTATGTGATTGTATTTTTGATCATTTATTTTATTCTATTCTTAATGCTATCATTGGATTGTCCATCTATTATTAGATCTAGAGATTTAATCTTTAATTGAAATAGAAAAATTAAATTTATCATTAAATAGAATAGCCTTTATGCATTTGTTTAGGGTGATTTATATGTGATATAGAGATATACTCATGTGTTTTGGGTAACTATTAAGGGCAAAAATTAAAGTATTATTTTGCATACACAATTTCATAGAAATATAGAAGTTGGGTGCAAGTGATAAGTTTATGATAAATCGAGAGATTGTCATTCACGTAATTAATGATCCAAATATATAATTCATGGGTAAAAGTTATAATTTTAATCATATAGAGCACTATGTGAAATTGAAAATCTTAGGTTTATCGTCTTAAAGTTAATATTTAACTTGAATATTGCATATTAAATTAGTTTAGTCTTAATTGAAAAGTTAATCACCCTTTAAATTCATTTCAGTGTAATTAATTAAGTTAGTTTTGGTAATTGAGAACTTCTAGTACTAATCCTCATAAGACGATACTTTCTTATCACTTTTATTACTTAATTTGACACGTACACTTGCGTTATAATTTTCACGTCAAGTTTTTGAATATTGATGATAAGTGTTTAGCAACAATATTCAGAAGGATGTTTATTTTTAATATAAAAAATAACAGCTTTATGTGCGTAGAATTTGAAAAATGTGAATACTCTACGAGTGTTTTATAAATTATGAATATTTACAAGTTATGAAAATTTTTCTAATGTCCTAGTTAAAGAGGAGATTTTGTCATATTTTCTATAGGATTTTTACCCTTATTTGCAAGCACGATACATTTAAGGTGTTATATTTGCATGAGCCTAGCCTTGAGCTTAACCTTAGGTGTCTTTGCATATGCATTAAATTCTCTCAAGTTTTCGTCTTGTGATACCTTGAATAATTTAGGTCCTTATAAGTCGATGTTATATTTTAATAGGTTATAAATTTGCACATAAAAAATTTATTATTTTAATTTGGTTTGCGAGTTGGCCGATTCGAGGTGTTGCAATATACGTTAATTTATCATCCATAAATAAATATGTTAAACATTCTATAAAAACGTTGAAGCTTTTTCTTCCAAGATTTAAATTTGCAGCCTTTGACACTTCTAATCATTGAAACAAGATCTTGTTGCCTCCGGAGAAAAAAACACTACAAGTTCTTATTATATATTATTTTCTTATGACTTTGCGACGCAAATTCTAAAAATAACGATACGTAATTATTTCTTTCAAAATCTAACGAGCTCACCCCCGTATTTTTCCGGCAACGAGGTGGGTTAAACTCAGACCATTGAACGATTAGAGCAAGTCAATATCCTCTTGAACAATTGGCTATTAACAAATCATATAATATAATAATCGTGTACAATATAATAATATGTTTAATGTTAAATATAATACTAATAACTATACTAAAATTTTAAGTAATACGGATACATTTAATATAATCGAATCAAATAAGATTAAATTATATTTTAAAATTATAAATAAAATATTTTATTAAAGATTAAAAATCCATACAATCATCAATATTTTATTAAATACTAAATAAAATACAAAAATTTTCAACAAAAAAATTAAATTTTATAAAAATTTCATATTAAAATACCAAATATTAATTAAAATTATATAAAAATTTTAAACATGCCCAATTTGAAGGAGATGCAATACACCGGAGATTATTAAGTGACACAATAAGATATTTAAACCTACGATAATATATTATCAAGATAATATACTGTCAAGCAGACACCCATGACCATCTCATTCTCGTTCTGTGGGGCACGGGAGTTTTGTGTCGTGGTCACCATCGTCATCAAGATCAAGAGCAGCAATCTTGTCGATTTAACAACTCCGATCGTTGAATAACGAAAACAGGCAAATAATTCGTTGAACAACAATACCAACCTACTAATAAATTATAGAAAATATAATAATCATAGTGGTAATAATAATAGGGAGGCGCTAATATTAATGTGGGTTGTCTGATTAAAAGCGCAACCCACAACCCAGGCTCCTTCATGCATTAAAAAAATACAAGTAAAAAAGAATGAAAAAAACACCCTGATCCAACCAACAGCAAAACTCACTGCCCTAATCAGATCCAGCCACAGCGGGGCTGGTCAAGGCTGATCGCGGCCGGAAAACAAAAAAATCAGCCCAAAAACGTTGCATCAGGGAAAAAAATCAGCCAGCTGATCCCGGCCGGGAAACAAAAATATCAGGCCAAAAACGTTGCATCAGAGAAAAAAATCAAACAGCTGATCCCGGCAGGAAAACAAAAAAATCAGGCCTAAAACATTGCATCAGAGAAAAAAAATCACGCAGATGATCACGGCTGGAAAACCAAAATATCAGGCCAAAAACATTGCATCAGAGAAAAAAATCAAACAGCTGATCCCGGCCAAAAAACAAAAAAATCAGGCCTAAAACATTGCATTAGAAAAAATAAATCAAACAGATGATCCCGGCCGGAAAACCAAAAAATCAAGCCAAAAACATTGCATCAGAGAAAAAAAATCAACAGCTGATTCCGGCCGGAAACAAAAAAATCAGGCCAAAAACAATGAATCAGAGAAAATAAATCAAGCCGATGATCCCAACCTAAAAACAAAAAAATCAGGCCAAAAACATTGCATCAGAGAAAAAATCAAACAGCTGATCCCGGCCGGAAAACAAAAAATCAGGCCAAAAACATTACATCAGAGAAAATAAATCAAGCAGATGATCCCGGTCGAGGAAAACAAAAAAATCAGGCCAAAAACGTTGCATCAGAGAAAAAAATTAAACTTTTCGCGGATCCGGCACACGCAATCAGATCTAACCACCCTGGCCAGTCAACACCAAAGTCGAGCTAGAGGGGCTGGATCAAGCCGCTGCAGCCTGTTTCAGCCAAGAAAACAAAAAATGACACAGCCCTATATATCGCAGGCAACCGGATCCGGCCAGGACGGTGAGTGTCCGAGGGAGGTGGGATATTTATTTTATTTTTTTGAAGCTAAGATTTAATATAAGCGGCGGTCCTTATACGGTCTATAAGGGCCAATATAACTTGTAGGCACCATTCTTTTGTCGTAATAATAAATACATGAAAGTAAGACTAATTTTTACGTACGCAAGCGAGCACTTGAGATGATCAGAACGGCAGCCCCGGCCCAACTTCTATGTAGTAGACGCCGTCAAAGAACAGCATCGTCGTCACTAAGAGCAGCAATCTTGTCGATGATCAGAGACACCACATCGTTGGCCTCCTTGAGCACCTCGATGCTGCTCTTTAGCTTCTCCCTCTTCCTAGCCGTCGCCGGCGCTTCCTCGAGCAGCCGCTCGATCCCACCCTTCTTGGCGCTCAACACCTCCTCCACCAGCTCCTCCTCCATCTCCTCGTTGATCAGCTTCTTCACGCTGTAGAGCAGGTGCAGCGAGATGGAGTCCACCAACCTAATTATCACTATCTTCCAGTACGCCGTGATCCTCATCTTCATGTCGAAGGCCTGCTGCACCGCCGACTTGTGCTCCACGAGGTGCGCGACGTCCACCTCGCCGAAGCCGCGGATCTTCACCCGGGTGAACTTGGGGTCATCGATCACACCCATGAAGTGCCGCTCGTCGGCCATGAGCTCCGTCCAGGCCTGCATGTACTCCGGGTTGGTGGTGTAGTCGGACAGCTTCTCCATCTCCACCATCTCGCCGATCCGCTCTTGGGACCTGTCCCGGAGCTTGGCGAAGAGGCGGCGGACCGACCGCTTGGTGGAGGATTGGAGCTGCGGGTACATGTCGGAGTGCTCCATGAGGACGCGCACGACCACGACTTCGATGTACGCCCACACCTTGTTGATGAACTCGACCGGTGTGGCGGCGATGCCGTTCACTTTTCTCTGGAGAAGAGTGATGAAGGCGGAGCGGGGAGGAAGTTGGGTAGGCCGAACCCCTTCGACTCCTCCAACGCGCCGATCTCCTCCATCAAGAACTTGTGGGCGGAGGTGGTCACCTCGGTGGCCGACTTCAATCGGAGCTCCTTCACGTACTCGTCCAGCATCTCAGCCAGCCGGGCGGTGCAGTGCATGCCCTGGTCGTCCGGGTACTCGTCGTACTCGCCCCGGATCAGAATCTTTCGCAGCGACTCCTTGGCGGCGCCGATGATCCGAATCAGGGCCGTCATGGCGTCGGCGAGAGTTTCGAGCTTCTCCGGCAAGGCCTTGAGCTCCGCCGTGCTCTTGCTCAGCTTGGTGCTGATCTTCATCGATATGTCCGGCAAGCACCGGTTGATGCCGTTGGCCTGTATCTGCACCAGCCTCTGGGCCAGCATCGGGATGCCGACCATCGACCGGTCGATCTCGCAGAGCTGTGAGTTCGACTCGAACAGCCTGGCCTCCTCGGCGCGGGCGTCTTCGTAGGTCTCGTCGCCGATACGGTTGCGGACGCAGATGTAGCCGAGGCCGATGCCGACGTCGTCGGCGGTGACCTTCTCCCGGAGCCCCTCCGGTGCCTTGTCGGTCTTGGTGACGACGGCAAGCGTCCGGTCGCCAGAGCGGTCGACCTGCTGCGACATCCGGATCGACTCGCAGGTGGGGAAGTCGACGGTCGCGGAGAGGACGTTGAGGATGATGCACTCTTCGGGGGCAATGTAGTCCATGATAATGCTCGAGACCTGCTCGTATATGTCGTCGGGCTGGCCTTGGACGGGCACCCGGGTGATGCCGGGGAGGTCGACCATCGTCAAGTCCGGCACGCCGTCCTTCTTCACCAAGAGAGTGAGCGGCGTCTTGGATATGTTTTTGCCGGGGCCGGCTATCTCGTAGGTGGCGAAGCTGATGTCGTCGACGATCGTCTCCGGCGACGTCGGCAACGTCTTGCCGTTGTACTGGAGGAGGAGCTCCGGGGGGTCGAGGCCGGGATGGTCCTGGAGGCGCATGATGAGGGGGACGCGAGTGCAGATGCCCTGCCCGCGGGGGAGGGTGACGCCAGACAGCGACTCGAGCACGCTCGACTTGCCGCTCGACTGGTCGCCGACCACGACGATGGTGGGCAGCTGGATGCCCTCCTTCATCACCTCCATGTGCCGGAGCTTGTCGACCGCGTCGAGCAGAGGCCGGATCTTCTGGTTGTAGCTGGCCACGAGGGGTGGGGCGGAGGTGGTGGCTGTCGACCCTGGAGCTTGGGAGCAGCGAGGGACACTCATCGTCGCCATGGTTGCAGCTTCTAAGCTAGCTTGTTTGGTAAGGGAGCTTTTGGGCTGCTCTGGAACTGATCCAAGTACAACGTATTTGTAGTTGCTGGGAGAGGACTGAAGCAGTGAAAAAACACACAAGAGTAGATTCCTGGAAGGTCATCAGAAAGCTGGACTGATGGAGACTGAAAAGACCATTGCCAGTGTGCCACTGTTAGATTGTACGAAATATTCTTTTTAGCCTTCGGGGACTGGCGCTTGTGGTGATCGTCGGCATCTTTTGCGCTGTAAAGTTAGCTAATTGCACTCCAAAGGATGTGTTTAAGAGTTTAACAAACACCTCTATCTTCTACCACGAGAAGTTTACTTCGTTACAGTGTGTTATCGAGGGAGATTAAGCTATGCTAAAGTGTAAACATTTTGATTAACCTTACATGAAGCACACAAGAAGGAAACAAGGGAAGAAGGTCACCACGAACAAAGCTGATTGGCTTTAAGAAAGAAGATGCCTTGTAAAATATAATGACCAATGGGATGTCGTTGTCACGTGGAAAAAGAGAGGACATTTTGTCTTCTTCCCGGAAAATCTGGTAGCTGGTAGACCTGGAGAATGCTGTATAATATAATACAACGTGTCTGAAAAGAAAGAAGACGAGCCCTGCCCATAAAGCTCACCAGTACGATAGAGAGGTTTGGCTTATTATTATATTTCCTCGTTCCCACCTTCTCTTAGTCTTTCTTAGTCGCTAAGAAAACGCTGCGTCGACGGTAAGATAGGCTCGTGCAACATATAATGCCGATTAGCATAACATTCAATTTTAGCTGCACCATCAGAAGGAAAATGCTATTTGCAACTCAAAAATTACAGTTTTAGCTAATTGATTGAAAAAGATTAGTGCATGATTCTTACACTGTGTCTACTGTGTCAAGTAAATGATCTCAACAACGACATTTTAAGCATGATTATAGTTGTTGGGTCAGCATCCCGTCGAACGTCGAACAGAATTAACCAAATTTCTGTCACAACCCTATAATTTTATAATGGAATTTAAATTAAAATATTCTTAAAATCAAAATTAATTGAATGAAAATATTTTGATTAATTCGGTTTGGTATAAAATAATCTAATTATATTATAAGTTATATAAAAGATTATTTAATTATTTAATTAAAATTATATTATTATTTTAGTTAACATAGCCATTAATGAGTAATTTTAAAGGTATAATCATATTAAATAAATAAAATTTAATCATATAAATATTATAACTTCATGATAATTAATATAAAATATAAATTTGAAATATTTTTAAAAATTTTCGGTTAATTCGATTCAAGTTGGCTCTGAACTAAAATATCAATATACACATCAAATTTCTTATGACCCAACCAAAAACTAAACCAAATAATTTCAAAACCGGATCAAATTATTAAATTGGGTTTAATTTAATTAGGATTTTAGGTTTTCACCGGATCATGCTCAACCTAGCTACAAGGCCTTCCCACTTACCATCTCAAAAAACATATATAAAATGTAGGCATGAAATGCAGAACTATAGACATCCATATTTTAAAGGATTAAGCAACTATGTTGGTTATTGAGAATAATATAGGTGGCAATCAATTTCATTTCTCACTTGGAGTTCAACAGCTCTAAGATCACGAAGATGTTGCAGGATCCTCTGGAGCAGATCCATTCCTTTGTCTCCTTTCTGCATTGAGTTGATGCAGTGCTTCAAGAACTCTGTATCTGCTTCCAAAGCTTGCAACCTCACAAAAATATGGTCAACCTCCTCTTCAATTGCACGCAAGCCTCTATGTTAAGCATCCACATTTACCTCATCACTATCATCTGCACTCGAAGATGGAGAGAAAGTTATCATCCTGTCATGTATCTGCAAGAAATAACATTTTTAATAATGAAGCATTGTTAATTATATTGTAATTGTCTTACTAGATTCTTGCAATGTGTCTGGTGTGTCTAAGTAAATGATTTCAACGAGACATTTTAAGCATGATTATAGTTGGTGGGTCAGCATCCCGTCGAACCAAATTAACCAAATTTATGTCACAACCCAAATTTCATAATTGAATTTGAACTAAAATATTCTTAAAACCAAACTTGGTTGAACTAAAATATTTCAATTAATTCAGTTCGGTATAAAATAATCTAATTATATTATAAGTTATATAAACGATTATTTGCTTTTTTAATTAAAACTATATTATTATTTTAGTAACATAACTATTAACGAGTCATTTAAAAGGTATAATCATATTAAATAAATAAAATTTAATCATATCAATATTATAGCTTCATGATAATTAATATAAAATATAAATTTGAAATATTTACAAAAAAATTCGTTCAGTTCGATTCAAGTAGGCTCCGAACTAAAATATCAATATACACATCAAATTTCTCATGTGCCCAACCAAAAACTGAACCAAACAATTTCAAAACTGAATCAAATTACTAATTTAGGTTTAATTTAATTAGGTTTTAGGTTTTCACCTGATCATGCTCACCCTAGCTACAATGCCTTCCCACTTACCATCTCAAAAACATATATAAAATGCAGGCATGAAATGCAGAACTATAGACATCCATATTTTAAAGGATTAAGCAACTATGTTGGTTATTGAGAATAATATAGGTGGCAATCAATTTCATTTCTCACTTGGAGTTCAACAGCTCTAAGATCACGAAGATGTTGCAGGATTCCCTGGAGCAGATCCATTCCTTTGTCTCCTTTCTGCATTGAGTTGATGCAGTGCTTCAAGAACTCTATCTACTTCCAAAGCTTGCAACCTCACAAAAATATGGTCAACCTCCTCTTCAATTGCGCGCAAGCCTCTATGTTAACATCCACATTTAACTCGTCACTATCATCTGCACTTGAAAATGAAGAGAAAGTGTATCATCCTGATTGAAAAATGGATCTAGCTTGAGATAGTTGTAACTCTTTGTATGCACACACTAATCGCCTGTGCGACACATATCTACTTTTATTACGCATGAATACTTTTATTAATAAAAAGAAAATTTAATATTACCCAAATTTAATTAATTAAAATATAATAATTTTTAAAATAAAATAAATTATTATAGTTTATCTTTTTATTCAATCAAAATATATTTTAAAAGTTAAAATTAATCATAATTTATATTTAAGATATTAAATTATTATATAATTTATCTTATAATTCCACCCTAAGTTTATCTATAAAACTAAAATATATTTATGATATAAATTAGACATAGTGTGATGTTTAGAGCTATTAAACAAGTGAGTGAGTGAGCTGAGCTTAGTTTATACTTAAATTCGACTCGAATAGCTTAAAGTTCATTTGAATACGACTTAAGATTGAACAAGTTTTAAATATATATATTCAAAATTGACTCAAATATTTTTTATGTTATTCAAGTTCGACTCGAACTTAGAATGCAGTTAAACTGTTTAATTTTGAAGAGCTCAAAATTAGCTCAATTATAAAATCGAAAATAACTTACGAGCCTGTATGTGCACCAGCCTCTGGGCCAACATCGGGATGCCGACCATCGACCGGTCGACTAGAACAGCCTGGCCTTGGTGGCATGGGCATCTTCATAGGTCTCGTCGCGGATACAATTGCTGACACAGACTATAGCCGAGGACGATGCCAATGTCGTCGGCAGTGACCTTCCCCGGAGCCCCTCCGGCGCCTTGTCGGTCTTGGTGACGAGGGCAAGCGTCCGGTTGCCGAAGCGGTTGACCTGCTGTGACATCCCAATCGACTACAGGTGGGGAAGTCGACGGTCACAGAGAGGACGTTGAGGATGATGCACTCTTCGATTAAGCTATGTTAAAGTGTAAACATTTTGATTAACCTTAGATGGAGCACACATAACAACTTGATGATGTAAATGTTAATATAAATATCAATGTATATCTGAATTGCAGTAGTAATACAAATCAAATGATAGAAAAATCTCCAGGGATATCTCACGAGTGAATTTCAATGACCTTGCGAAAGGAGAAAAGGAAACAAGAAGGAAAGAGAGAAGAAGTCACCACGATGAACGCTGATTGGCTTTAAGAAAGAAGATGTTTTGTAAAATATAATGACCAATGGGATGTCATTGATCAGTGGAAAGAAGAGAAGACATTTTGCCTTCTACCCACCCGGAAAACCTCGTAGGTGGTGGACCTGGAGAATGCTATATAATATAATGACAACATGGCTGAAAAGAAACAAGACGATCCCTGGCCATCTCGCTAACCAGTACGATAGAGATGGCTTGGCTTATTATTATGTTTCCTGGTTCCCACCTTCTCTTGGTTTTCCTTAGTCGCGAAGAATAGGCTGCTTCGACGGTTAGATAGGCTCATGCAACATATAATGCCGATTAGCATAACATTCCGATTTTAGCTGTACCATCAAAAGGAAAGTGCTATTTGCAACTCAAAAATTAAAGTTTTAAACAATTGATTTAAAAAGAATAGTACATGATTATTGCAATGTGTCTAGTGTGTCAAGTAAACGATTTCACCAAGACATTTTAAGCACGATTATAGCTATTGGGTCAGCATCCCGTCAAACCGAATTAACCAAATTTCTGTCACAACCCGGAATTTCGTAAGTAAAGTTAAACCAAAATATTCTTAAAATTAATAAAAGTGCCAAAATATTTTGATTAATTCAGTTTGGTACATAATAATCGAATTATATTTTAAGTTATGTAAAAAGATTATTTAATTATTTAATTAAAATTATAATATTATTTTAGTTAACATAACCATTAATGAGTAATTTTAAAGATATAATCATATTAAATAAATAAAACTTAATCATATAAATATTATAACTTCATGATAATTAATATAAAATATAAATTTGAAATATTTTAAAAAAATTGATTAATTCAATTCGGGTTGACTCCGAACTAAAATATCAATATACAGATTAAAATTCTCATGGACCAACCAAGAACTGAACCGAACTATTTCAAAACTGAGTTGAATTATTAATTCGGGTTTAATTTGATTAGGTTTTAGGTTTTCACGTGAGTATGCTCACCCTAGCTACAAAGCCTTCCCACTTATCATCTCAGAAAAACACATATAAAATGCATGCACGAAATGAAGAACTATAGGCATCCATATTTTAAAGGATTAAACAACTATGTTGGTTATTGAGAATACTATAGGTGACAATCAATTTCATTTCTCACTTGCAGTTCAACAGCTCTAAGATCACGAAGATGTTGCAGGATCTTGGAGGTCCATTCCTTTGTCTCCTTTCTGCATTGAGTTGATGCAGTGCTTCAAGAACTCTATCTGCTTCTAATGCTTGCAACCTCACAAAAATGTGGTCAGCCTCCTCTTCAATTGCGCGAAAGCCTCTTTGTTAACAACATCCACATGGACCTCATCACTAACATGTGCACTTGAAGATGAAGAGAAAGTTATCATCGTGTCACTATCATCCTGTCATATGCACTTTAAAAGAAACTTATAGATTTAAAAATTGATCTAGCTTGAGATAGTTGTGATTCTTTGTATCACACATGAGATTGATAATTGAGTGAATTAGATCGTGAGTATTTGGTATTCGGTTCAGTTTAATTTGATTCAAAATTTAATATTTAAATACTTGAGCTTGAACTCGATTGAACTCAATTTTGAGTTGAGTTTGAGTAAAACAGTGTTTGACTCAACTCGGTTCGGCTCGCTCGCTTGTGTGACATATTTACTTTTATTACACATGTGCACTTTTATTAATAAAAGGAAAATTCAATATTAACCAAATTTAATGAATCAAAATATAACAATTTTAAAAAATAAAATAAATAAATTATTATAATTTATCTTCTTGTTCAATCAAAATATATTTTAAAAGTTAAAATTAATCGTGATCTATATTTAAGATATTAAAATATTATATAATTTATCTTATAATTTCACCTTAAGTTTATCAATAAAACTAAAATATATTTATGATATAAATTAGATATAGTGTGATGTGATTTAGGGCTGCTAAACGAGCGAGCTAACCGAACTCAGCTTGTGATCGAACTCGACTCGAATAACTCAAAATTTGTTTGAATTCGACTCGAATAACTCAAAATTTGTTTGAATTCGACTCGAGATCGAACAAGTTTTAAATATATATTTAAAATTAACTCAAATATTTTTTATATTATTTAAGTTCAAATCAAGCTCGACTGCTATTAAACTATTTAATTTTAAAAAGTTTAAAATTAGATCGATCGATTATACGGTCGAAAGTAATAACTTAACGCCTCATTGCAAACGATTATAATATATTAAGTTTTGCTTTCCAGACTTTACTATCGTCGTTTCTTTTCTCATTCTACTTCCTTCACTCTAGGGGTGCTAATTGAGCGAGCGAGCCGAGCTCAACATGTGTTCGAACTTAGCTCAAATAGTTCGAAACTCGTTCACCTTGAAGTCATCAAGGTGAATACTTACCATCTTAACTATCTTGCTTCTTTGTTATTATATTTCATATATATATATATATAAATAAAATATAATATAAAGACTATATTATTATATTATTTTATCTAGTCGAGTTCGAGTCGAACTACGAGTCGAGTTCGAGTTACAACCGAGTCGAACACGACCTTGCTCAAGCTCGACTTATAAGATTCGATTTCGAGACGAGTTCATATCGAACATTTAAATATAGAATTTCGAGTCAAATTAAACCGAGCCAAACTCTAAATACCCACCGACTGCCGCTCAATTACAAACCCCCGTCCCGCTCTTCGCTCTTTCTCTTTGCTGCCGTCGTCGTTCGTACGTTTTGGTGTCCATTTTTATACACCGTTTGACGTTTTGGGTGCTGGGCCCTTTATTTGGTGGGAGCGTCGCTTTCCCATTTCTCTTTCCATCGTCGCTTCCTCCCATCCCCAAGTTTCTGTTTGTTCTTCACTTGGTGGTGGTGGAATTTTCTCCACCCACAGCTCGCTACAGTCTACCAGCGATAGTGGGGCGATTCTGATTGGTTGGGTATTATATGCTTTTTCTTTTGTTTATTCTTTGTTTAGGGGAGAAGAGGTCTGGATTTCCATGTTGGCCAACACGAATCTGCCGGCAAATGGCACCGCCGGTGCCGAGTATGCCGGCGACGACAGAGGTTTGAATTGTTGGATTGAATGGGATTTGTGATGGTTTTTTATACGAAAGATTGGAAAAAGTTTTTGTCGTTGCTTGCATTTGACGGGCGTAGTGGCAGATTTGATGTTAGTGTTGGGTCGTGAATTGAGCCTTTTGAAGTGGCGTATTGCCACAATTTTCCGGTATGTTGCGGAGCCGAATCTTATTCGCTATGCCATAATTGCGAAGCAGTTGCACGATCAGATTGCTTGGGATGTTGCGCTAAGGTGCAGGTGTATGACCGTAAGTTCCATCTCTGCTGACACCGAAGAGGTACACCAAAGGTTTCACCTTTACGTTTGTAGGGTTTCTTTCTGTACATGGGGTTTCTTTCCAGTATTAAGAAGAATCTTTTGCAAAACATTCGTTGCATTCCTTTTTTCCTGCAGGCATTGTGCTCTTTTTTATTATTGTGTTTGTTAATTTTATTATCCAAATAATGTTTCTCCTTTTCTATACTAAGGTGGGCATTATGCTTAAATTGAGAACACTAATAATAGCTATGTTGACTTTTTTTTGTAATAAATACTTTTTGTAATCAGGAAGAAAGAAGATATGTTAGAACCATGATAAAAGCAATATTAAGGCCTATTCAACGAAGTGCAAAACCTGCTGATAGCTATCAGACTTGCTAAAGTGTCATTATAGTGAGTAGCACTTTATTGCCTTTCATTGAGATTCATAGACCTCTAATGTCCTTCATTCACTTACATGTTATAGTCCATTCTTTAATTCGATGTTGGATATGATGGCTATTGAATCCACTAGATTATACCGTGAAGGTTGTCTATGGTTTGTCCTGCTTAGGTATTTAATTGATTTGTTTGTTTTTAAATACTTAATCAAAGGTAAAGGCTGATATCAGATGCATTTTCATGAACGCTGGGGCCATTTTTATTTGAGGTAGTTTTTTTTACAATAACATATATCTATCTTGATCTCCAACACTGTTCGCCGCTTCCATTTCCATTCTACATGTTTATAGTAAATTATGAAAGAACCCTCCTTATCAACTTGCGTTTATACTATGTTATTCAACTTAAATTTGTAATTTACCTAGCTTTTTGTGCTTTTGCTTTATTGCCTGGTCTTCATTTGTTTCAAGGTTGTGTGGAATAATTTTTCAAGCACATTGGCTGTAAGCTCATTGTACAAATGACAAGAACCCATGGGTAAATTGTTTCTTCTATCACTATCTTAATTCCACGTGAAAGTCCAACTTTTCTTCTGCTACATGAGTGATGTTTTGTGGATAAAATATTTCATAATTTCTTACATACGAGTGACTTCAAAGTCCATAGCAGTATGTAAGACATCAAATGTGTTCTATACTACTCTTTTCATTAAAATTAAGTTGCTCTACTTATTTCATTCGCTTATGAGGGATTTTTGGATATTAGGTTTCCATGTAGTACCAATTTTTTAGTGGTGAATTTTTTGTCGCAGGGCTGAACTTGGAGTTGTTATGGCCCGTGGAAGAACTAGGTTTTGTGCTAGATGCAGGTGGACTAATATTTCAAGCATTTAGTAAAACAACATGGAAGATATGAACCATGGATGTTTGTTTTGGAAGGTAAGTCCTTTAGTTCATATTTCCATGCATCCTCTTCTCATCTTCTCATCTCAATTGTAAACTGACTTATGGATTTCCTCTCATGTACGTTGATAAGTACTCTTATTTAATACTAGAAGTATGTGGGAAAGTTACTCCAAGTCAGTCGGATAGTATGCTTAACAATGGTAAAGCTCATCTACTGATTTAGGGAACTAGCATTTATGTACTACTGCTAGCAGTGATGTACTACTACAAGCTTTGTTTTGTTTGTAAGAATTTTTCAAACTACATAATAAACAGTATCCATTTAGTTTGTTCATACTATTTTTCTATATAGTTTTTTTTATTTCTTGCATTATTTTTATGATTTATGTTTTTTTTATTGCCAGCTTCTAGTTTGTTGAAGCCTTCATCAGACTGGCAAATGATAAATATAATTTTTATACTGTAATCCACTAATTTACACATTTTACAATAAATATATAGTTAAGCAAGTTATTTCTTTTGTGCATTCACTTTCAATACTTTAAAAATGAAATTCATTGAACCCACATCTATGGGTGACCATTTTTTATGTTTTTTAATGAAAATTTTTAGAGGTGCTTACAAAATAGGTGGCACCAGTTGTGATGCAGAACGAGTAAAGCTATTAGGCTGCTTGGATGTGCCTGTCCGCTTGTCTTTGGTCACTTCTGTCGCTCAATCAAGCGTCGGTAAATATTTTGCTAAGCGTTTGTAAATGATTAATTGATTACTTCTCGGTAAATTCTGATACCTGGTTTTAAGCATATTATTTTGCAGCTTATTCTTTTGCTTTATAATCTTTGAAATTGATCTGTTGTCATTGTAATCAAATAATCCCTGCCCTCACCAACCTAGAAAGGTATAATACGATAAATGTATGAATTTAAATAATTGCATTACTACCCATTCATAGCAATTAATTGTTTTAAGCAAACAAAATTACCACCTTTTTAACCCATGGTTCTTTCTTAAAGTACACCAAATTACAAGTTTTAAAATTATCCTGAAAATGATATTAAACAATAAAAAATAATTTTAATTGTGAATTTGCTATATTGCAACGCGTCCGAGAAAGATCATTCTGAAAGGGATAGAATACAGAGAGAGACAGAATACTAACCTTTAAGACCTACGGACCGATCAGCTGACAGTTTCTGTAGATAATTTTTACCAGGCGTAGGATTCGCAAAAGGTAACGGAGGCTACTGATTCATGTATATATATAATGACTAGGAAGCAGACGAGACGTATTAAATGTGCTGACCACTTTCCCCACATAGAAGATTGGCTACTTTGATTTGTTATTATTATCGTTTGGACTAGTTCTTCGACAGATCCCGATCGGTCGGTTGCACGCTGATCATAAACTGTGAATTTTGTGGTTGAAATGCATCTACGTCATCTGGTACAAACAGAAATGGCTTTGTCTTCTTCTTTGACGACATCAGACTGTTACCTCTGTGGGGAAGGGGCTGTTTTTAAGCCTTTATAAACACATGCCCTATTCTCCATCTCTTAGTTCCATTATTTTAATATGGTCTTCTCGATTTCTTATATCAGATTGAAAATAAAAAAATTGGAAAAGAAAGCACCCACTTTGATTTGATTTCTGCTATCTCTTCAATTGTTGAGCCTCTATAAAATATAAATATTTTATGCATCCAATTTTACCATAGATATAACCTTTTATTTACTTGAGCAACTAGAAACTCGTCGTGGAAGCCATTATATTTTGTCACGATCGTAATTATGCAAGATATTGCACCGTTTACTCTCAATATTAGAAAAAGTCGTTATTTTATAAATGAACCTTCACCAATAAATAATAAGATAAATTATAATTAATTATTTGATATTTTAGAGATAGATTATGATTTTAAAGATAATTTTTAATTGAATGAGTAAATAAATTATAATAATTTAATTTATTTTTTATTTTTGTTATATTTCAATTGGTCGAATCTCTATTTTTTATTAGAGCAACTTTTGATTTCTCTTTTATCAATAAGAATGAAAATGCTAATTATCAACAACGGCTAGTATATAATATTAATAACATATAAATCTAGTCATTCATGTAGATCGCATTAGTATATAATTTGGTGACTTTGATAAAATTGCTCTGATCATCCAACCATTATTGTAATCCAAAATCTCATAATAGATACAATTGACACAGAAATATTTGTGGTTGCTGATATTAATTTTTTTATTGGTAAAAGTAGACCAGAAGGGGCAATTGGATAAAGCCCCAATAGACTGTCCAAAGAATCACATTAAATGCAGCCAACACAACAATATTCGATGTTGTTGATACTAATTATTTTATTAATATAAGTAGATTAGAGGTGGTAATTGGGTGGGCCCCAATAGACAGGCTCGGCTTTGGTGACTGGCCCACAAGGCCAGATCCAACCCATTATTGCAAGCCCAACCTAACCCAGCCCAGTTGGGCTTATATCTTTGCAAATTTTTAATTAAATAGTATTATTAATTAATTTTTTTTGAAAAAAGAGAAGATGAAAGGAATGAGAATTTATATTATCCAAGTAGACACATATGGAACAAATTATGAATGTTTCTTTCGTATAAAATAATAAATGAAAAGATTTAGATGATGTAAATAAATGTGAATCTTTTAAATGACAAATTACTATTTGCGATATAGTTTAGTAGTTTTCACACAGCCTTGAAAGTTGTGAGTCAGAAACTTAGAGTCACCAAACTCTCCATATGCCAAGCACAAGAGGACTCAGCTCACATATCTGATATCTTATATCCGATTTGAATTAATTTCAAATAAGACTCGACTACTTTTTTAGTGATGAAATTGATAATTCTAATGATTTTATGGTAATTATTCAAAATTAGAGTTTTTCTCATTTATAAAATAAAAAAGCCGGTCTCAAATCTCTTGAAATCAACAATTTCCTTATAGTTCACATCATCAGCCATAATATATAATCCAGAAATATTCATATTAAATAGCTAGGTTTTGGGAATATCATATCTGATCCGAATAGATATGATATTTAATAAAATTGTATTTTAAAATAAAATTTTCATTTTTATCACATTTTACATTAAAATTTATATTATTTATATTTTCTTATTAAAGAGGGTCAGATATAGATCAAATATAGGTTGGCAGGTTCAAATCAGATGCATAAATGGCAAGAGAAGAAACAAAGTGAGCTACAGTATTATATATAGCTTATAACCTTGTGTAAACTACACATTTAGTTTAAACCTTTTTTTGGGTCCCATATAATTGAGGTCTATACATATGCATGAAAAGCTGATTGCTTAAGTAGAACTTGATAAATTTTATCTTTTTTTTACTTCGATTTGACCTACATTTAGATTTTTTTTAAAAAATATTAGTTCACTGATATTTTGAAATTAATATTTATTATAATTACTTTGATAATTAAGATTAGCAGGCTAAACTAATCACAATGAGAACCTCCTAAAGGAGACTGTCTTTGTTTTTAGGTGACTGCCTCATTTATATATACACAACATTATAACTTAGAATTGAAATATATTCCCACTAATACTATGGACACCAATAACACTTCCCTGATAGGTTTCCCAAAATAATACAAATTTTTTTTAAAAAAAAAAAGTCTGAAATTCTCGATATCACTAAAATAGGGCATTTTCATGCCTCCTAATTATTAATAGCAATGGCCATCGAAAACTCCACTTGTTTCATAAATTATTATTGGTGGTACAGTAAACTCGTTGAAGCAAGTGTAATAAAGGTATTTCAGAATTTCACTTTAAAAGATAACCTTATCCTAAACTGTTTGTCTAGCTCTTTATGAAAGACTTCGCGTATTAAATAATAAAACATATACTTTAGGATCCAATTAAAACATCGTTTAATACTTATTCGGGCAAAATCTACTTCATAAATGAGAATAAACTATAGATCTTTAACTTCGTTAACCACTTTTGAAAAGATTACTTAGGCTTATTACGTTGTACTTTTGGACAGGTCGTTACAGAGGGTCTTCTCCGCTAGCAGATCTTAGTTTGAGTCCGTATATGGTACTAGTGGAAGTCTATTGGAGGCGGTGGTTTGGCCAGAAGTGATCGAGGCTGGTTGGACATAGGCTGTGAAGATGGCCGCTTTCTGCTGCAAAACTGGTCTGGAAGACACGTTCTGCGTTACTTTCTGGCAACGGTGGGCCTCTCCGATGGCTAATGTTGGTTAGGTTCTATTCCATTCTGTGAGGGAGTTACGGGATGTCGGCACGCATGCCGGCAAAATGGCTGCTTGATGTTATTTCTCAATTTGGCAGGGGGCTTTTCTTGACTTTTTCTGGCAAGGGTGGCTGTCGATGACGGTGGTTCTCGGTTGGACGGCATTGGGGGCACTCCAATCGAGGGCTCCTCCCATTCATTCTTCTTTTCCTGCTTCTTTCTTATCTTCTTGTCTCTCTCTCTTTTTGTCATACCAGGCTCCCTTTCTCCTTCTCCACTTGGGTATTTATAGATGTCCAGGGGAGTTTCTCTATGCCACAATTTCAAGCCTCAAATCATACCATCCCCTCCTAATCTTCAACTTTTCTTCTCATAGAATAGGAATAGTGTTGACTACATTTTTTGGGGAAGAGTTGATTACACGGTCTGGACATGGTTAGCCATGTTCATGTTCACGCTCGTTCATATATATATATAAATATATATACTTAAGTAGATGATTTTATGTCAATAAATTTTTATGTAATTCAAAAGGTTTTTGTATTGTGTGGAGGACTTTTAAATTTTTCTTAAGGGCTCAACAGATGTTATTAATTAAGAGTGTGTAGGAGTTAGGATCAAAAAAATGTAGAAGAGTATAGAAGAATCTCAAAGTGATCTATATATTGCTCTCTAATTCTCATGTTGAGTGAAGCTCACGAGTTGAGGCTCCCTGATGGAGATCCCGTAGCTAATGACTAAGTCCTCCAAAATCTTATAGTGCACTTTATATTTTATCTATTTTTTTATTATGTAAAAAAGTCACATAGTTTTATCAAGTTGTCTTCACGTAGAAATTATCTATTTTTGTTATCAATTTCATCTTCTCACATTCTTACTAGTAGTAAGTTACTACACAACCTCGAATTAGTTGTATCATTGACTCCCTACAGAGTACCGTAGAAGTACATTTTTTCTGCCCATTATACGTTTGCTAAAAAATGATATTTTTAGAATTGTGCTAATTAAACAAAACAATTGTAAAGTAACTTTTTAGAACTTAGGACTTCTAAAAATTATAATAATAATATATATGAGAACCGCCACTCTGCGCCAGAGGCAGAGTAGCATCTCTACGCCGCAAATTAATTTGGGTCGTCTCATTACAACGACGGCCCAGATTTATTGGTTTTAAAAAAGAAAAAAACACACCACCGGTGGACTCACCTGCCACGGCCAGATCTGGCCGTTGGAGCTGGGCCGGGGAGGGAGAGCGGGGTGGCGGAGCCGGGGGCGGGGAGGGAGGGCAGGGGCGACGGAGCCGGGGCAGGGGAGGGAAGGGGGAGAGGGCGAGGGGGCGGAGGGGGAGAGGGCGAGAGGGGTACGGGTGGCGTGGCAGGGTGCGAGGGGGGGCGGGCGGGGGGTGGCTGGTGGTGGGTGGAGGAGGTGGGCAGAGGGGGTGGGGGCGGGGGGAGCGAGGCGGCCGCAAGGGGGTGAGTGGGGGCAGAGGAGGTGAGCGGGGGGTGAGGCGGGGGCAGGCGGAGGGGTTGGGTGGAGGCGGGCTGAGGGGTGGGGTGGGGGGAGGGCGGAGCCGGCAACGGCCCGGCCACGATCTAAAGCGAGGTGGCCCAATCTGGCCACGGCCAGCCCCCTCGCGGCCGCCCCCTCCCCATTGTCCCCCCATCCCCCCCCCTTGCACCCTGCCACTCCGCCTGCACCCCTCCCCCTCCGCCCCCTTCCCTGGCCCCAACTCTGCCGCCCCTACCGTCCCTCCCCCACCCCAGCTCTGCCGCCCCTGCTCTCCCTCCCCCGCCTCGGCCCTGCCGCCCCCGCCCTTCCTCCCAACCAACCCTGGCCCGTCACGGGATGCAGGGTCGAGGGGCAGGGCGGCAGTGTCCGTGACGAGGTAGTGATGTGGTGGGACGGCGGCATCCGCGACGCAGAGGGGTTGCGGCTTTGGGGTTTTTTAACATTTGATCTGGGCCGACCTTGTAATCGGACGGCCCAAATCAAATTATAACTTTTTTAAAAAAAAAGATTAAATCTGGGCCGTCCTTGTAATCGGACGGCCCAGATTAAATTATAAATTTTTTCAAAAAACAGGAAAACATTACCCTATATATATATATATATATATAAAAGGAAGGCTAGCTGTGGACTAATCTGGACCGTCTGATCATAAGGACGGTCCAGATCTGCAGATCTTAAAAACTTCTCCTCTCCTCCTCCTCCTCCCCTGCCGCGTTCTCCCACGGCCGTTGCTCGCCGCCGCCTCCTACCCAGCCGTTGCTCACTGCCGCCGCCGTCCTTATAGACCATTTATCAAATAAACATAATAAAGTAAACAAATATACGTGTGTGTGTGTATGAATTCATTCCACGTCCGTTAAAAGCATTGCATGTCGTGATGCAGGCGGTGGCCGTACGGAATAACCTTTTCTGATTATTTGGTCGCCATTCCAAGTTGTATTAAATATATCTAAGAAACATATGATTAATATAAAAATACTTTCCCATTTTTAGAGAAAGGATACTAGAAAGAGCAAAGCAATTATTTGATTATGATGTTGATTAATTAACATCAATTACGATCATAACTAGTTTCAACCGAATAATATATCAAATAACATTCATCAATCAAACAAATCAAATAAAAGACATGGATTTAACATATGATATATGGATGACATGATTGATTAAATTATGTTGATTACTAACTTTTTACGTATAACTTAAAATCTAATCTTGCTTACACTCAAGCTTGTACAAATTCATGTCATTTCTCACCGAGAAGGGTGTGAGAGATCATGCTAAAGGGGAAGAGAGCTGCTTCCTAATCCCTAATATTTCGTACAAGATAAATGAAATAGAGGGAAAATGACTCCTCTTATATACCTTCTCCCATATAGTTACGTACTTACCAAATAAGTATATTAATTTTGTTAAGTTGCTTTCACTACTTAACTAACTTCTTGTAACTCCCCAAGTTAATTCAATAGTTCTTAAGCTAATAGAAATAGGGCACATAGAGAACTCTTAGAATTTTTATGGATCTAGTCTATACAGTTACAACTCATATCAATTCATCTACTAAAGATAATCATTATAATCTTCATTAATTTATCACCATAACTTAATATTGCATTTTAATATACATTATTACATTATGCTTTGTGATAAAATTAATTATTAATTTGTTAAAATAAATTATCATTTAACATTTTTAGAATAGTTTATATCTACGGATAAAAAGAATTAGTTGGTTAAACGGGGATCCACTATAGCGAGAACTATAACCCTTACTACCGCCATATCTTGCCTAGTTTAGTTATCTCGCCCTTCACTTAATTACTCACTTAAATGCGTAGAATTTTATGTATAAAAAACTAAGAGACAGTAGATTATCAGCAACAACTAATATAACAATATCAATATGTAAATTTAGCTGAACATCTATATATTACATGCAGTATTTATTTTTAATTTTGACAAAATTACCTTCATCATCTATAATTGAAGGGCTCACATTAAATATAATTGATAAAAGAGAATTAGCTATTATTGCTGATACTAATATTTTTTCAAAAAATAGAATATTATATATATTACATACAATTTACTCTAAAAGATAAATATTTGTTGAGTTGGACTAAAACTGGAATCTCCCCAACTGCATGTGTAATCAAACTCATAAACAGTACTCTTAAGAGTTTTTTTATTTTCAAAGCAACACTCCCGAGTTAAAACCAGTCAAAAGTCAATTTGGGACGCTCTCAGCGTACACACATATTTGCCCTATCTCGAGGCCCATAAGCAACGAATATAGATCACCACTTAGCCCCGGCGCTCATCACCCTCCCATTGAAGCCGTAAAAACCCAGGTCTAAAATTTTAAAATATATATATAGTTGTTAGAGATAATGAGGTATAAGGATAGTTAGTTGAGATAATTATGTGTATATCTTAAATAAGATTTTTTGGAGATTTTATGGTTGTGATGGTGATCCTAAATTATCCTCAATGTTTAAATAGAGAGGATCGTGGGAAGGGGTGTGGACGCTATGTAGGCCATTGTCGGCATCGTTCCTCTCCCCACCTGCTTCTTTTCCTCCTTATCGGTACTATCTTCATTTTCTTTTTCCTCCATAATTCATTATTTATTTTCCTCCTTATTTGGTTCTTTATCATGTTACATATCACCTTGTTGGTTGTTTCTAATCTTGTTCTTTTTGAATTTTTAATTATTAGCTGAGATCATTATTTTTTTATTTCATTATTCATGTTGCATGTAAAATAATATTTGTATTATATTGAATATTGACTACTATAATCCCATTTCAATTATTACATTTACATTTTATAAATTGGTAATATCTAATTATAATGTATTTAATTATTGCTTGCTATCATTTTGGTTTGTTGACCTCTAAATCAATTTAAAAATGAATCAACAAACTATTTTGTATGTTTTGGGTTGTGTTTTTTGTGGTCAGTAGGTTAATCTGACTACATAAGAGGAAATTATGTTAAGTTGGTAATGACATTATAGTACTTGTTAACGGATACATGTTTACTATTAATTAACCAGTTAATATTTCTCTTCTTGATTTTAGGCTATGTAGATCAGTATCAACATTATAAATTAAGACGAGGTTTATTTGAGAATAATATAATAATTGATTAAATATAATGCCTCATAAAGTATATAATTTAAATTAATTTCAAATTAATTGTTGTGATATTAGTTGCTCCATTATATTATATATATAATACAACCATTATATAGGTATCAAACTTTTAAAATCTTAGTTAATAAGTAAGACATTAGTTTTGTATCGTGTTAAATTATCAACTTACAATTATTCTTTGTTATGAGAATGATAAATTAATTTTAATAAATGTATAAATTATTATATTTATTTTTGCCAAATTAATAAGTTATAAAGGGGCTTACAATTCTAACTATTGCATATGGTTGATGACACATAAACTAGATTATTAATTCATGAGTTAGAATATAAATAGCTTACATATTAGTATATTTTAATCATTTGAGGAATTATCATTGGTTTATCCATTTTAATATTTTGTTCGCTATTATATATGATTAATTATTAATTTATGGGTTGATAAATATTGACATCCTTACAAGTCCAAGTAGTTGCTGGCATGTTTTGATTTTTCCTGATAATGATTAATGATTTGGTGTGACCATATAAATTTAGCTTGTGTCAGTTAATTAAATATTAAATTATCATTGTTCACTTATAAGTAATTAACCAAATGATTAACTAATTGTTGTGAGATATATTTTATTGTT